>CM035795.1:15929679-16117179 GCA_020466265.1 Siphamia tubifer
ATATATATATATATATATATATATATATATATATATATATATATAGACAAAAAAGTGATACAAAAAAATTTAAGAAACATATTCTAAAACTAAAATGCAGGAGAAAAAAAACACCAAACAATGCGATCAAATATGATAAATGGACTGTTTACACCAGTGGGTGCTTTACAATTCCTCATATTCACCCATTCACACACCAGTAGACGACTGCTGCCAATACACAAGTGCTGCCTGAACTTACTGGGAACAACCTAGGGTTCAGTGTCTTGCCCATGGACAAAAAATACGAAGAAATATATATATATATATATATATATATATATATATATATATATATATATATATATATATATATATATACGTATGTGTGTGTCTGTGTGTGTGTGTGTAACTAACATTTGATTGATCTAAAACACATTTCCTGTGGGACCAATAAATGATGTTGAATCTTGAATAAGATGTTTATTCAACAGTTTCAACAAAACAATTATAAACAACTGTTCCATTTAGTTTTTTTTAATCAGATTGATCATGATGATGGATTAATCTGCTTTAATGTGTTCATTTTGACAGACCTAAATATAAGCACAACTGGAATGTCTTGTCTCGTCGACTGAACCCACTTTATCCTCACTAGGGTCACAGGGGTCACTGGGGGTCTAATCCAGTTACAATGGGTGAAGGCGGGGTACACCCTGTATGAGTCTCCAGTTCATCTCAGGGCTGAACATATATAGACAAACAATCACTGTCACATTCACACCTATGGACAATTTAGATTAACCAGTTAACCTATCAGTGCATGTGTTTGGATGGTGGGAGGAAACTGGAGAAAACCCACACAGACACGAGGAGAACATGTAAACTCCACACAGAAAGGTCTGGTGTGGGATTTGAACCAGGGTCCTTCTTAATTCGTTCATTTGTTTTTCAAAATGAAACCAAAAATAAGACAACGAAAAAAAAAAACTTCATTCATCTTCATTATTTATTTCCAAAACCAAAATGAAAAAAACAGATAACGATCCGTTTTTCATTTTTTTCGTTTTTTGTCTTGAAATGAATCATGTTTGATCGAATTTTGACCTGAAGCCAGTTGAATAAACCAGAAATGACTGTGACCTGCAGTGACAAAGATAGAAACCTATGTCCTATTTCTAGAAACTAAGAGGGTCACCCTAAGACCTGAAGATATGACCATGGAGAAAATTAGTGTCATATTCCATGTGTGTTCTTTTTATAATAACACACAAACAAATATTTATATGACAAGTGTATATGTATATCTTTCATATGTGTACAGCGTGTACTTACCTTATCAATACTGTCATCAATACCTTATGTGTTGATGACAGGATAACAGTTTCCAGTTCTGCATCTGAATTATGTCATTTACACATCAGTTGGTGTCGAGTACAGAATCTTCTCACCGAAGTTTCCGAGGATCTCTGAATATCTAACTGTGTTAGCGTGTTAGAAACCACAGCATGTGTTTTTCCATCGTCAAACAGCTGTTTAATCAGACCATAATGATCTTCATGTCTGGTGGACATTTTTTTTTTTGGTTGTTAAGATTAATTTCTGGTTTATTCAACTTGCTTCAGGTCAAAATTGGATAAAAACGGAAAACGACCATTATCCGTTTTTTTCCATTATTCATTTCAACACAAAAACGAAAAATGAAAAACGGATCATTATCTGTTTTTTTTTTTTTTTTTTTTTTTTCATTTTGGTTTTGGAAACAAATAATGAAGAAACGAGTTGTTTTTTCATTGTCTTATTTTTGGTTTTATTTTGAAAAACAAATGAACGAATGATACATGGATTCTTCTTGCTGCTAACCACTGCACCACCATGACCATGTATTAGTGTAATATATAAAAGGACAAACAGGACAGTGGTTCTTCCTCAGGTGATTGAATATTATCAGTTTAAGAGGTGATCAGCCTGTCAGCAGCAGCCGTCCACAGAGTTATTAGTGAGACCAGAGTTCATCAAGCCCTCGTTACAAAAAATAAATGTACAGTTAACAGTTCAGTGGTGTAAAGGCCATTAGCAGTGGTCACACACATGTCTGTGGATGTGCTCTTAGCTATTCATTACAACCAAACAGCCTGTATTGAATTGAGCTTTTATCTTCTAAGCCTTTTTAGCCATTTAAACCATTTTAACCCTTTAATGACTTTAATGACTACCATTACAACAGACCGCCTAGATTTATTTATGTGGTGGAAAGAATGACTCATGTTTGTCCTTTTATATTAAACTAATACATGAGTATCTTAACTCATGCATATATTTAGGGCTGTTAGAATTAACACATTAATGCAGATGAATTCATCATCAGGATTAATTTGATTAAATAACTTTAACGCAATTAAACATGTTCAATAAACATGTTAGTTACACACACACACATATATATATATTCATATTTTTTGCATATATTTTACACATTTGATCACATTTTTGTTTTATTTTTCTGCATTTTTGAAGACTATTTGAATATGTTTTTATATTTTTCCATTGCTTTTTGTGTTAGTTTGTGTTTTTGTGTGATTTTACATATATTTTTTCTCCACATTTTTGTGTTTCTTAGTGTAGTTTTGTACCCTAGCAATGCTAGACATGTAATGTGCTACAGTAGTAGTCTCATTACGCTCGATTCCACTTTTGGCCAGATTTCCCTGAAACTGGCCGACGAATCACAATGAACATTAGAGTCAGAGGGTGTAACGAAGTGACACTGAAACAATTCAGAGAAACAACCAGAAAACACGATATTAACATGTGCAACCTATGTACATGATTATTTTAATGTAAATCTGAAAGACTTTTTTTCAGTGAATATACTAAGGATGGATTCATTATATAAAATGGATTCCAGAATGTGTCAGTGCAGACGCGTCAGGGGTTAAAGGGTTCAAACCTTGGCTCTAATTGTTTGTGTTGTGTGTGTTCAGTCTGAAGGCGGTGCTGTCAGCCCCTCCATCCACCGGAGCCTTGGATCTTTCTGGAATCCCCCTGACAGCTCGGGACATGGAACGTCTGTGCGCCCACCTGCAGCGACACTCGTCCACCGTGGTCAGCCTGGAACTGGGCTTCACAGAACTCACTGATGAGGCCTTCCTCCTGCTTCTGCCCACGCTGGCCGCACTGCCGCACCTGGAGACCCTGGCGCTAAATGGAAACAGGCTGACCAGAGCTATTCTGAAGGAACTGACCGATGCCCTGAAGGTCCGAGATGTTAGGCTGTCTGTGCACATAGGAAGTATCCCTGTTTTTTTACTTTAGTTTAGTTTCATTTAGTTTAGTTTAGTTTAGTTTAGTTTAGTTTAGTTTAGTTTAGTTTAGTTTAGTTTCATTTAGTTTAGTTTAGTTTAGTTTAGTTTCCTTTCGTTTAGTTTCATTTAGTTTAGTTTCATATAGTTTAGTTTTCTTTAGTTAAGTTTTGATTAGTTTGACTTAGTTTAGTTACATTTAGTTTCGTTTCATTTCGTTTCGTTTCATTTAGTCTAGTTTAATTTAGTTTAGTTTCCCTTAGTTTAGTTTAGTTTAGTTTAGTTTCATTTAGTTTAGTTTCCTTTAGTTTATTTTCCTTTCCGTTAGTTTAGTTTAGTTTCATTTAGTTTAGTTTTGTTTAGTTTAGTTTAGTTTCATTTAGTTTAGTTTTGTTTAGTTTCCTTTCGTTTAGTTTCATTTAGTTTAGTTTCATTTAGTTTAGTTTAGTTTCCTTTAGTTTTCTTTAGTTTCACTTAGTTTAGTTTAGTTTCTTTTAGATTAGTTTCATTATTTTAGTTTAGTTTCCTTTAGTTTAGTTTAGTTTCCTTTAGTTTAGTTTAGTTTAGTTTAGTTTAATTTAGTTTAGTTTAGTTTAATTTCATTTAGTTTAGTTTCCTTTAGTTTAGTTTTCTTTAGTTTCGTTTCGTTTAGTTCCCTTTCATTTAGTTTCATTTAGTTTCGTTTAGTTTCATTTAGTTTAGTTTCGTTTAGTTTCCTTTCGTTTAGTTTCATTTCGTTTAGTTTCATTTAGTTTAGTTTAGTTTTTTGTAGTTACGTTTTCTTTAGTTTCACTTAGTTTACTTTAGTTTCCTTTAGTTTAGTTTCCTTTAGGTTAGTTCAGTTTAGTTTAGTTTAGTTTAGTTTAGTTTAGTTTAGTTTAGTTTAGTTTAGTTTAGTTTAGTTTAGTTTAGTTTAGTTACCTCTGCCAAGGAGGTTATATTTTCACTGGAGTTTGATTGTTTTTTTGTTTGACTGTTAGCAACATTATTCAAAAAGTCATGGATGGATTTTGATAAAAGGATGTGTTGGTCGTGTCATAAGGAACAAATGATTACATTTTGGCTTTGATCCGGAAGAGATCCTGGATTCTGGATCACTTTGAAATGGATTCTCTATTTGTCGTGATGTAACCAGATCACCACCAAAATGTAATCAGTTGTTCCTTGTTCCTAGTATATCAGCACTTCCTGAAATTTTCAACCAAATCACACTCACAAACGCTGATGATTACATGAAAAAATAAATAAATAACAAATCCTATGCAAAAGAAATAAAAATATATAAACAATATTCACTATAAAATGACATAGCAGTTGTTCTATATACAAAAACAGTGTCAGTAGTGACTGTTCAATTCATACTTGAAATGACTTTATAGCTGTTGCATATTTTTAATTATACAACAGGTATGATTTAAAAAAAATTTTCCACCCATGAAATGACGTCTCTGTATTTTTATGTGTTCATCTTTTCTACCCCAGGATCCTGGCAGTTTCCCCAGTGTGACATGGATCGACCTGGGCAACAACGTGGACATCTTCTCCCTACCACAACCCTTCCTTGTCAGCCTGAGAAAGCGCTGCCCAAAGCAGGGCAACCTGCCCACCATCCTGGAGTTTGGAGAAAGCCAAGCCAGCGACCCCCCAGAGAGGCTGCGAGGGATCGGAGAAGAGGACGAGACGGACGACACCAACAGGACAGAGAGCATGGGAGAGCTCCGGTCTGAGGTGGAGGAGGAGCTGGATGGAGAGACGGAGATAGAGGAGATGATGGAGGAGCTGCTGGACTTTGACCGGGAGGTGCAGGGGAAGGACGAGGAGGAGGACAGCATGTGGACGGTGCAGGAGCAGAGGAGAGGAGGCAGGCAAAGGAGGAGGGGAGGAAAAGAGGAGGAGGAGGAGGAGGAGAGGGGGGAGAAAAGGAAAGAAGGGCACGCCAAGAAAGTGTTTATGGCAGAAGATGAGGACGACACACAGAGCCGCTCCTCTCACCTGTCCTGCTCCAGCCAATCACAGCATTCTTCTATAGTGGCTGAGCCAATGAGAGTGGAGGAGGAAGATCTGACGGACCAATCGGATCACTTGACCTGACTGCTGCTCTCTGCTCTGCTCTGTTCCGATTATTTCCCCCTCCTGTGTCGAGTCCTGTCTGGGGAAAAAAAAAACTAAAGATGAAGAAAAACATGGAGGAGTGAGAAGGACACTGAAGGGACAGACGAAACTGTCAAACATGAAAGTCAAAGAGGCTGCAGTCGGTAGGATGTAATCTATATGAACATGCCACTTGATACACCCTCCACTGATGGGATGTGTGTGCAGCTGCTGACTGTAACATGAGATGACAATCCCCAAAAGGACGTCCGTCTGTCGTAAATGTCTGTTGTTCCGAGTCTGAGAAGGATGTTAATGCATGAAGGAGAAACCACACAAGGCTTTTCAGTAGTGGGGAATGTTAACATATACCTTTATTCAGGTTCTTCCTCCTGGTAATCCTGGTAATACCTACATGTGCCTGTAACATGCCCTGTTACTGGTTAAGAGTGTATAAGAGATTAGCATATATATATATAAAGAGAGAGAGAGAGAGAGAGAGAGAGAGAGAGAGAGAGAGAGAGAGAAATATATATATATAAAAAAAACACTAGTCAGTGCCCTAATGTTATAAAGAAAAATGCTTTTTGCCAAAAACTCAAAGTGAAAATGTCTAAACTGCCTCCCTCCCACATATCTCAGTGACAAACCAGATGGATGAAAGGACCTCAAAAGTCAAGCTTAAAGATTCACAATCCTTAAGAGATGTGCCCTGATGGTGCAGATGAAGTGAGTCACTGGAAAGCAAAAGAAGCAAACAACCCAAACATCACATTATAGGCCTAATAGAAAGAGTATGAAAACCGTGAATTTAACCCTTCGATGCATCCTGGTCCCTCCAGTGGACAGTTCTTCTACAGTTGTTCTCTTGTATTTTCATAGGTTTTGTTGTTTTAGTTCCATATAAGTCATTTCATATCATTACTGTAACTGGTCTGTTCTTAAAACCTGATCTGCACTAACATGTTTATGTCTAAATCATTATGCTTTTTGTTATCAGACTGTAATTAACAGGCTTCTTAAACAAAAACTGCATGACAAAAAGGTTTATTTCATAGTGTTATTGAGTTTTAAATGCATGTGTTTAAGCTTAAAAGCTTAAACACATGTTGTCCAGCTGAGTGGACATTTTTATAACTCCATAAAAAAAAACCAGCTTCATTAAAAAGATTTCAATCGCATTACTTTGTTCATACGTAATGAGGAATAAAAACACTTGACGAACACTATCATAATTGATGCATCAAAGGGTTAAGTATCCTCTTGCAAAAGGGGAAGGGTTTGGTGAAATAAACATGTACAGTGAGTAGATAACAATCTTATTGCCATATATCCCAAAGCAAAGTGCCGGGTATCAAGTTGAAATATTTAGTAGCTTTTTTTCCTCATAATCCAGGTCATGTTTCACTCCACGGTACTGTACACTAGTGTGCGTCACATGCTAACCGTGCTGTGTTATATATAGGCCGCAGCTTTGAAAACCATCACATAACACTGTCTGCTGGGTTGCGACAAATTAGATCCCCATGCAGTTTGTAGCTCATGTCCAGCTTGTGCTTTCCCTCATGTGTCAATTATATGTATTCCATGCAGAGCTTTAAGAATCAAGCTGTATTTTTATTATGTACAATTTATATATATATATACATATATATATGCATCTGTTCAGGATCATAGTTTAGACTTTAGACGTGAGCAGGATATAGATATCGAGGATTCAATCAGTACGTTTACATGCACATTTAAGTCCAGCTATTAGTGACGCACCAATCAGCATTTTTTTTTGCACGTATCACCAATACCGATCACCAAAAAACTTGATCTGCCGATTGCCGATCACTGCCAATCATGGAAGGAATTTTAAATTTCCATACCTTTCAACTAGCAGAGGGTGAATCGTCTTTAGAAATAAAAGTATCTATTAATTAACTATATTTTAAAAAGTATAGAAACTGTCAAGATGAGATGCACCTGTTCTGTAGCGTGTTTTCCAGTTTGAAAATGGCCACTAGTAATTTACGTTACATGATCGACTTTTTAATCATGTGTTTCCAATCGCCGATCAGGCTATTTTTAGGCAATATCGGCCAATAATGATTTCTGAGAAATCTGTTTACATGAGCAGTAAGAGAATCCAATTATTGTTCTACTACCAGACACTAGGTGGCGCCAAATGCCCTTTCCCAGTGGCATTCTTTCGGTTAGCGTCATAGAAGAAGAACTACCAATAAACAAAGGTGTCAGATTTGAAGGAGATGTAGTAGAAGGAGGACAACACCACCCAGAGAAGATATAGACCACCAACCATGAACATATGGACCACAACCATGAAGATATAGACCACAACCATGAAGATATAGACCACAACCATGAAGATATAGACCACAACCATGAACATATGGACCACAACCATGAAGATATAGACCACAACCATGAATATATAGACCACAACCATGAAGATATAGACCACAACCATGAAGATGTGGACCACAACCATGAAGATATGGACCACAACCATGAACATATGGACCACAACCATGAAGATATAGACCACAACCATGAAGATGTGGACCACAACCATGAAGATGTGGACCACAACCATGAAGATATAGACCACAACCATGAAGATGTGGACCACAACCATGAATATATAGACCACAACCATGAAGATATAGACCACAACCATGAAGATGTGGACCACAACCATGAAGATATGGACCACAACCATGAACATATGGACCACAACCATGAAGATATAGACCACAACCATGAAGATGTGGACCACAACCATGAAGATATAGACCACAACCATGAACATATGGACCACAACCATGAACATATGGACCACAACCATGAAGATATAGACCACAACCATGAAGATGTGGACCACAACCATGAAGATATGGACCACAACCATGAACATATGGACCACAACCATGAACATATGGACCACAACCATGAATATATAGACCAGAACCATGCAGCAGCTCAATATATTTGATACAAACTGTTTCAAACTCTGATTTATTAGCGTAAGGTACATGTTGTCATGGTGACTCTGGTCACTTCCTGAAGGGGGCGTGTCCAGGGAGGTCAGTAGTGGAGCTAAGGTTGACAGCATGTGTGGAGAAGCTCCATTAGAACCACATTATCTGACTTGGTTAGTTCGACTTCTAAAACTCCAGTTTGATTCAATTATAGACTAAGGTGGATACATGAATTTGAAAACTTCCATCTTTGTGGATTTCTCAAAGTGACTGTAAACATACTGAGTGATTCATAAATGTTGGGTTTTCTCCCCTGGATAGTCCAAGTAATACCTGTGGGAATAATGGAGAAAAACTCATAGTTTTTGGAACATGTCAGCTGCAGCTTAGACTTGATGTTATCCTATAGATGTTTAAAAATTAACAAATACAATTATAATTTTACATATACAATTAGAATGCACAATTTACAATTAGAATTTTCCCTCAGACAGCTGCCACATATACATTTATAGCACAAAAAAAATAATGACATTTTGTAACATGTGAAAGGCTTTGTAGTTTCATTACAGAATCTTGCAGAAACCTTAGCCGAGTCTATCGATAATATGGATTATCCAGACTGTATGTAATGACACCCAATTAAAGCAGACACAAATGGGTGATTGATAAGGACAAGGAGGAGATGAGTTCAATAGCTCTGCTACACTCAATTCCATACTGGTCTTAATGCAGTGAATCCTAGCTCATTATTTTTGACACATTTTATTGAATGATGTCCTCCATGTTCATGTTTTTATTCCTTTCATTTGCCCCATTTTATTAGATTTAATTATTTTTTTTTGCCAACTTTGCACATCCTACAAATACAAATTATCTTTATTGAATATAAACAGGACCTTTTTTCCCCCCTTTCTGTCTTTTTTCATTCTCTATCCATTCATGTCATGTTTTTTTCAGAATGTGTTTACTGGAAATTTCTTATTGTCTGAAATAGAAAAAAAAAACCTCACAAACTTTCAGTGTAAACAATCATTCAACTGCAAGTTAATGTAACAAATGCTGTACAGCTCATCTCTTTCCATCTCTTCATATCGATCACCCTTCATGGACACAATAACAGTCTAAATCAGACCAATAAAGACCTACCATTATGCTGACCCACAGTTTTTTATAGATACCAACTAAATGCTGTGCCGTGGGTCATTTTAACGAGGCACCCACTCAGTATGTTTACATGCACATCTATGTCCAGCTGTTTAATCAACCTTAGGACTGAACTGGACATTCTGAGAAATATCAGTTTACATGAGCAACGAGAGAATGGATTTATTGTTCCACCATCAGACGCTAGGTAACAGAACAGTCAGTAAACTAGAAAAACACTCTGAGAGCGCGACCCTCCACCAAGGCCGACCCCCCCGTCCCTTCGAATAAAGAGAGGTCCACCAAGGGGGTTATTACCTCTGCCAAGGGGGTATTAAATTTGGGTCCGTTTGTCTGTCTGTCAGCAGGATTATGCAAAAAGTTCTGAACAAATTTTGATGAAACTTTCAGAAATAAAAGATAATGGGTCAAGGAAGAACCAATTACATTTTGAGGAATGAAGGTCAAAGGTCAAGGTTGCACTAAAGGTCAACAGTTAAAATACATAAGTGATAATATCTCAAGTTTCAGACAAGATAGAATCTTGTGGTTTTTTTTCATTCACATCGTCTCACCTTCAGACATCAGATGGGTCAACACCTGATGACCCATCAATTACGACCCATATGGTCACGTTTTGGTGTAATATGACACCATATCAAGCCTTGGTGGACGTCTGCTGTCTCTGACTGCCTTGTGTTTTTGTTGTAGTTTGTTTGACTTTCAGCAACATTACTCAAAATGTTATAGATGGATGTGGATAATATTTTCTGGATGTGTTGGGAGTGTCACAAGGAACAAATGATGACATTTTGTTGGTGATCCAGAAGAGATCCTGGATCCTGCATTTTAAAGTGAATCAGAATCCAGGATCTCTTCCAGATCACCACCAAAATGGAATCATTTGCTCCTTGTGGCATTCCCAACACATCCTGAAAATTGTATCAAATCTATCCATAACTTTTTGAGTTATGTAGCTGACCGTCAAACAAACTCCAAGGAAAACATAACTTCTTTGGCGGAGATAATAAACGCAACAGATTTGAAGCAGACGTAGTAGAAGGAGGATCATTATTTTTAAAAGTGCAAGTAAAAAATATCAAGTCAAAATACAAAATAAAAACATTGAACAACAACAACAAAAATTCAAATGAAAAATGTCAGACTGCAACAGAAAAAAATGCACAGATCAAGTAAAAAATTTGCCTTTTCATCTTTTTCAGTTTTGGTTGTCAACTTTTTCCTTTATTACGACTCGTCAAGTCATAATAAAGTAGTGGAGCTAAGGTTGGCAGCGTTTACATGCGTGAAGAAGCTTCATTAGAACCACATTATCTGACCTGGTTAGTTCAACTTCTTCTCCAGTCTGATTCCTTTTCACTGCTCTACAGGTTTTTAGAAAGTACCTCCTTCAGACATTAAATGTGTTAAATCTTACATACTTTAATAAGATGAATCAGAAAACAAATGACTTTAGTGCTGGTTAGTTCATGTTTTTAATATATATGATGGTGTATTATTCCAAATATATGCTGGTTTATGTACATGTATACAATGGATTAGTAAATATTCCACTAGAAAGAACCTTTAAAGTGAATGGATCATAATGTGCAGACAGTGTTTTGAAGTAGATCTGAGACCAATATTCCTTTGGACTAAAACATATTCTCTTGTTCATTCTAAGTATTTTACATTTTGACCCCAGACTTATGTTGGAAACTTGAGCCAACCAGCATTTAAGACTTGAGTTTTCTTTATCACTAACACACATGTGGGAACATTTCATTAGTTTTATTCTAGAAGCTTTTTCCTTGTAGACCAGTGTTATAGTCAGAATAAGGTGTATAAATGAGTCAGACTAAGGCAATAATTTGAGTTTGTTTAAGTGCATGTAAACGTACTGACTGACATAATTTGTGTGAATCCATGAAAACAGTACAGATGTTCTGTTCCAATAGGGGAGTTTTCTATAGTTTAGAAACCATAAAAACCCCTGATGACATCATCAGTTACTATGACTGTTGTTAGACTTAAAACAGATTTGACAAGTTTTACAAAGCACAGTGTGGCATTGCACTGTCAAAAATGTAGCTTTCATTGTGGTTATTTTAACCCCTTAACACCTACTGTCTCAAATATGCAACATACAAAAAAAAAAGGAAAATCTATTGATTCTATGCGCTATAGTCAAATTAATTAATTTCACTTCATTTAATGTTTTTAGGGCTGTCAAATGATCAAAAAAAATAATCAGATTAATCACAGGATTGCTTTGGATTAATTTGGATTAATTATGATTAAAACACTTTATATTTATATTTATATTGGTCAACTGTTCTGTCTTAGGTTTTCTGCTTTTGTACTCAAATTTCCCACCAAATACACAAAAATACACAAAGTAACACAAAAAATGGGGAGAAATGTTTTTTTAAACATGCTAAAATCCAGTAAAATTCACCAAAAACCATATATATTGAAAAACTTTTCTAAAAATATGATAAAATTTCCAAAATATATGCAAAAATATGAATATATATATATATATATATATATATATATATATATATATATATATATATATATATATATATATATATATATATATATATATATATATATATATATATATATATATATATATATATATATATATATATATATATATATATTTATTATTAACATGTTTAATCAACACCTTCTAAGGCAGTTTCAGCAAAACAACTTGAGACAAAACAACTGTTTAATCAGATTAATCATGACGTTAATGCATTCATTTTGACAGCCTTACTTTTTCTATACTTATATTTAAACTCAGTTGTTAAGGGGTTAAATGTCCAGCATACAAGATATAGTGGTATTTCAGATAATGTAATTTTCACAATTGTGTTTTCAGTTGAGTATAATAACATGAAAATACAAAATATTATTTTATGAGTCATTTCTATTTATAAAGGGAACAGGTTAGCATTATTTTCCACTGTGGTTTATAAAAGATGTCCTTCAGTGTTCATTGTAGACCAGACATAATATATCCCTTTACTAAAATACTACAAATGCTGCCCTTCTGCAGTGGAGGATATGTAATCTACAACTTGACCACCAGATGTCACTAAATGTTACACACTGAATCTTGACATTTTAACATGTGCTGTGGATTTAATATCAGGAATCTTGAGTCTTTACTGTATTGATTTGAGCTATTGTTGTCTTGTATCATAATTCTACCTGTAAGGGAGTGTTAATTTTTAATTAATGCTAAATTATATATATTTAAAAAAAGGTATGTTTTTAAAAGCAACCGTTTAATGTAATTTCATACATTTCAAAGCAGGCATCCATTAACCTCAACCTGAATACATAAAGGAATCCATGTTTTGTACTGTATAATACAGCAAAAAGATGTATTCATTATTGCTTATTGCTCTTCAGTAAAGCCAGTACATCTGTGGAACAATGACCCTGTTTACATGTAGTTTTTATTCCTGTTTAATTCAGAATAAAGGTTAATTCCTCTTTAAGATCAACCATGTAAACACCTAATTCCAGTTGAAAATGACTATTCTGAATTAACCTTAATTCCGAATAAAGTCACTGGTTTATTCCACTCTTAATTCTGAACAGTTCATTCCTCTTTTAACATTATTCCTGTTGTTCTGCACATACTCCTGGTCTCATCATGATGACACACATATTCCAAGCTGCTGCTGCTTCATAATTATTACAAAAATAAATAAATGCAAAATTCACATGTAGTATCTGTTCTTCCATGTTAGTAGTTGAAACGAAAGCAAAACAGGAAGTGGATGTGATCATTTTCTTCCAGTAGACATCCAGATGTTCAGTGGCTGTTCTGTCCAATCAGAACCCTCTGTACCTCCAGCTCTTTAAGATGAATTAACTAAAGTGGAATACGCCTGTTTCCCATGTAAACTTTTATTCGGAATTAACTTTTCCATGTAAACATGAAGGAAATAGATTTCATTCTGAATTATTCTATTCAGAATAAATAATTTAGGATTAAAAAACATGATGTAAATGTAGCCAGTTATTACCTGTTAGAAGTTTCTGAGGTAAAGTGGTTTGTCTTTATTTACACTGCCACATAATGCTGGAAAATTTCCACACATCTATCACTTACTTCATTATTATAATCTAACCTACAGACATTCAGTAGTTTTATACCTAGAGCTGACAAAGACATAACTTCCCTTTAAAGTATTTTTACAATAATATTATATTATTATATTATTATACTAATATTATAATGGCCCTGTAAGCCCATCTTTGTAACTTCAATGAATCCTTTAAACTGAGGCTGTGATGCAAACATACTCTGGAGCATTTTCAGACGCACAGTTTCTACTCATTTCCAATCAGACACGCTGCTGTGTCCTGTTGTTAAGTGTCTGCTGATGTTGCATATCCTTTGGGCTGATATTTGCTGTTTGTTAAGACATTTAAACACAATGGTACATTATTCCCTCTGTGTTTGTTGCCTTGCTTACTAGAACTATGTCAGGGTCAAATTGAAAATTGACGTGTCCTCACCAGAGGTGGTAAAAGTACTCATATTGTGTACTTAAGTAGAATTACAGCTATTTGTGTGAAAAAAATACTCTAAATGTAGAAGTACTGATTTAACTCCTGAAATAAAAGTTAAAAAGGAAAACTTCTCAATTGTACTAAAGTAAAACTGCATTTTTTTTGCCATGAATGAAATTTAACCAGGAAACAACAAAAATATCCAAAAATTAAGCCTTTAAAAGTGACTGTGTAGATAATGTGTTTGATCACTTCACAGTACTCAGTTTTGTTAAAATGGACAGGAAATTGTTGAAAATTTTAAATAAAAAAAAAGTCACAATTGAGATAAAAAGTCATTGTTACGAAATAAAAAAGTCAGAAATATGAGATTATAGATATTGTGGGTATGGACAGGAACTTTCGGAAAAGTGGAGGGAAAAACATCATTATGAGATTAAATATATATATACTATACGCATATGAGAAACAGAAATGCATAATTATGAAATAAAAAGTCAAAATTGTGAGATAAAAGTCATAATTCTGGGATGGAAAAAGTAAAAATCATGAGATAAAATGTCCAAATTATGTGATTAAAAAGTCACAACTATAATATATAAAGTCACAGTTTCTCTCCTCTGCTGATTTTCCCTCTGAAGTGACTTAATTTTCATACAGTCACATCTGTTTAGTATGAAAAAGTAATGAGTCTATTCTAAGAATGTAAGGAGAATAAAGTACAGATATTTATGAACAAATACAAGGAGGAAAAAGTAAAAAGCAAAAACAAGTACTCAAGTAAAGTACAGATACCTAAAAAAAATCTACTTAAGTACAGTAATAAAGTACTTTTACTCATTTACTTCCCACCTCTGGTCAGAGTCCTGCACGGTTCTGATTTTGACATACCGCAACCGCCCGTACCTGTCATGTTTAAACTCGTATCCGACCCGTTTTCCGACGAAAAAAAAAAAAAAAATCTGCACCCGAACCGACCCGCTATAAATGAACCCGATATCCGACCCGAACCCGAAAGAAAATGTCAGATAGCCAAACTTAAATACAAACATTTATTGCCACAAATATACTGAACAGTGACATAGCCAAGGCAGAGCCAAATAAAAATGTTGTTAGCCTACCGCTCTTTTTAGCCTATGAACCGCAAATTAGACCCGCGATCACCCACGTCGGACCCGAACCTAACCCGTATCTGACACAGCACAAAATTTTTCACCCGTTTCGTGAAAATTTGGGGTTCACCCACGGGTCGCCCACGGGTACCCGAACCCGTGCAGGACTCTACCTCTGGTCTTTGCTACGAACAAATCAAGAGTAGATTGAGCAGTACAGCTACAGTAAATCTGCCCAAATTGTCCTTTAATGCAACTACAAGTGGAAATTTGCTTCTCAAACACTGGTGTGACATAATCTAAGCCAAAGACAACAAAACTCAACAAAACTCCTTACTTTTGATCATGTATTTGAGTAGTAACTGCAAAAAAAATATTAACACAAGCCTCACATTGATACTAGTTTATAAAATATCAAATGTAAATATGGGTAATTAAGGAAGAAAACTAATTTTCCAAGCTCCTTTTGGAATCTGATGGGTCACACCGTGTTACCAACACATGCTGCGTTTACTGTGTGTGGTGTGTGTCCCCTCCACTGGCTGTATTTACCATTCACAGAAAACAACACAGAGAAACAAGTGACTCAGAAAAAAGTCTGTCCACTACATGTTATGTGGACATTGGCGTCACCCATGTGGGGTTAAGCCTGTACCCCATTGCAGCGAATCTGAAGTAGCATTAGCATTAGCATCTACAAGAGAAGACGGCGCCACAGTAGCTGCTGCACAAACTGGAAAAAAATGGCGGATCAAACTGGTTCCTGTGCTCTCTGTGGAAATAAAGCCTGTTTTTTCCCTGCGAGTTTTCAAAACAAGCGACGGCACGAAACCTTACTGGATGCTACTCTGGAATGGTAAACACACACAGAGCCAGAGTGGAGGGTGAGGGGAGTGTTCTTTCATGCATTCTGAGCCAATCAGAGACGCCTCATCACCGCGTCATGGACATGTATGAGGAAGTACCGTGTTCGACCTCAAGTCATTTTTCTACCCTCCAAAAACAGCTGGAAACAAAGCAATCTGGACGTTTTTTAAAATCACACACACACAATATATTCAATAACAATGGAGAACACAGTAATATTAATGAAACAACCATGGAATGAATGGAATGGATCATCATATTGAACAGCCCCTGGAAAATGTGTTTGAAAACCCCACTGATATTCAGCAGCTGTAGACAGTCATAGAAGAAGTCAGAGTTGTGTGATATTGACTAACTGTGTAATGTGATCATATGTGAAACATGAGTTTGTATCAGTGCAGATAAAGTCTCTCAGTCTGTGGCCTGGACCCTGGTCTGAGGGTTGAACTAAAGCTTTTGGTCCCTATTCTCAGGTTTAATGTGGTTTTCTGCCTGCTACTGTAATAGGATTCTCTGTGGCTGCAGTGAGACAGAGTTAAACAGTAAAAGGCAAAGATTGTGTGTTAACATGTTTGAGGTCATGTATATGTCTGTCTTTAGATTTATGGAAACACTGAAATTAACTGATCCATCCATACAGATGTGTGTTAAAAAGTGCTATTGACCAACAAAGCAGTTTGTTTAACCCTCCTGTTGTCCTCAAATTCTGTATACAACCCATGTCCTCTGGGTCAAAATGACCTGTCGTCATGAAACCCACAATATAAGCAGCTTGATTTAATTTGAAACAAAAAAATGTATGTTGCTTGAAGAAACAAATTGTGTGATTACCTGAGTTTTCCCTCTTCACCTGCAGGGAAATGTGTTTATTTAACACAACATTGGCTGATATTTAAGGAAACTGTCATCTGTAGAAATGTTATACCCTCTGGGATCCACAAAGGGTTAATATTGTTCCATGTGGGTCAGATCAAAGGGTTAATATTGTTCCATTTGGGTCAGAACAATGGGTTAATAGTGTTCCATGTGGGTCAGATCAAAGGGTTAATATTGTTCCATTTGGGTCAGATCAAAGGGTTAATATTGTTCCATTTGGGTCAGATCAAAGGGTTAATATTGTTCCATTTGGGTCAGATTAAAGGGTTAATATTGTTCCATGTGGGTCAGATCAAAGGGTTAATATTGTTCCATTTGGGTCAGATCAAAGGGTTAATATTGTTCCATTTGGGTCAGATCAAAGGGTTAATATTGTTCCATGTGGGTCAGATCAAAGGGTTAATATTGTTCCATGTGGGTCAGATCAATGGATTAATATTGTTCCATGTGGGTCAGATCAAAGGGTTAATAGTGTTCCATGTGGGTCAGATCAAAGGGTCAATATTGTTCCATATGGGTCAGATCAAAGGGTTAATATGGTTCCATTTGGGTCAGATCAAAGGGTTAATATTGTTCCATTTGGGTCAGATCAAAGGCGGTACAGTCCATCTGTCTGGTCTTGTTTATGTCTGTTACAGATTGATCTGAGACAGAACTAAAACATTCTCACAGTCTGTGGAACAAACTGTGACTGTGATTTACACTCAGACGATTTACAAAGACGATCTTTGTAAATTTTTTTGCACAGCTGACATGGAAATGTGCACAAAGGCAATAATTCACTTTTTCTAATGTTGGGGTCAATCTAGGAAAAGTCACCAAATTTCAGGATGAAAAAATATTATTTGGGGAATTTTCATTTAGTTACAGAATACAATACAATACAATACAATACAATACAATACAATAGTAGTTTATAAAGCAAGAACACAAGACAAACACAGAACTCTATAAAAACAGCTACAAAACTGTACATACCCATAAAATATCTATATGTATAAAAGTGCATAACAACATATATAAGAACCCTATGATGACTTTTTAAAAAACCCAGGAGACAATAAATACAATAATAAAATAATAATAAATACAGGTAATAAATAAATCAGTGGTGGGTTATTTTGACCTGAGGATAACAGGAGGGTTAAAGTAAGTTCTGTTTGAGTCAGTTGTATTTTATTTAGTGTCAGTCTGATTTTAACATGTATATCAAACTGTAGCCACATGCCCATGCTTTGGTGATTGTGCTAGTGTTTGACAGTGTGTTCGTTGCACAGCAGTCAGATACAATGGCTGCTGTTGCTCTGCCGCTAAAGGTAGAATGTATTATTCCATGTATTGTTATTACTGAGTGCAGAGGGACAGTGAATGCTTTTCAAAGTAGCAGAAGATGTGAACTTTCCATGTATATTTTAATTGATGGTGAATCTCAAGGACTTTGTGGATAATGTCTAAAGCAGAGGTGTCAAACATGTGGCTCGGAGGCCAAATCCGGCCCTCCAAAGGGTCCAGTTTGGTCCCTGGGATGAATTTGTGTAATGCAAAAATGACACTGAAGATATAAATAATTTTAGTTCAGGTTCCATATACAGATCAATGTAATTTGCAGTGGGTCAGAACAGTAAAATACTGTCATAATAACGTATAAATATTACGGTAACACTTTACTTGATGGGTGAGTTCATAACACATTCATAGCAGCTTTCATAAACTGCACATAAAGCATTCATGACTGTTTCATGAGACATTCATACCAAACTTTTCATGAATGTGGAAGACAGAACAATGACAAATTTTCAAAATAAAAGTCCAACAATTGCAAAGCCCTTTTTTTTTTTTGACAGCCTGTTGCCGGAGCGGGTGGGAATGGAGAAGTGTGGACATGTTCTCTGTAGTTCTGCAAAAAAAGGGGAAAAGTGGCATTTTTTTTAAAATCTGGGGATGATATGTAATAGGTGAAAGGTAGATGCTCAATTTGAACAGCCGGACACACGGGGGGTGGGATGGGGGTGGTGTTCAGGGTGATTTCAACACTGAGGTAGATCAAAGAGGATCAAAACATTGTAAATTTTACACTTTTGAAAGATAACAGCACTGTTGAAAGAAGTAGTGCTTTGCAATTCTTGGACTTTTATTTTGAAAATGACATCGTTCTCTCTCCCACGTTCATGAAAAGTTTGGTATGAAACATTTATGAATGCTTTATATGCAGTTTATAAAAGCTGTTATGAATGTGTTATGAACTCACCTGTCAAGTAAAGTGTAAAACTGTTCATGTAATTTTATTGTATTTACACTCAAATAATTATTTCACAAAAATACAAGTAACCTGAACAAATGTGAACTTTTTTAAAAGGTCTGAACGAATATTCTGCCTGTTATTAAATCTTTTATGTATTTATTGATCTACTGTGATCTGTAAATTGTCATTTAAACTAAGACAAAATATTGTTAAAAAAAAGTTGTTCTGAAGAAATTTTACATTTTTCATGTCATTCAAATTGTTTTAAAGGATGTAAATATTTTCATCTCATAACTTTACTTTTTTTTTGCTCTAAAACATAGAGGAGAGTTTGGAGGTGACATTATTTCTATATTATTCTGTTATATTTCACTGGTCCAGCTCCACTGCAGATTAAATTTGGCTTAATGTGGGCTCTGAACTGAAATAACGTTGACGCCTCTTGTCTAAAGTGTAAAAAAGAAACATGGTTATGTGAGTCTGAAGGCATGTGTGTAAACAGTAGCCTGTTTCTCCTCTACCTGTATATTCCAAACTACAGTATACCTCTGTATTCTTATCTATACAGTATATTCCTGTCATTCTTTGTTTTTCTGAAGCTCTCGTACAAAACTAATTTCTATAATTCAACAGCATCAAGAGGATCCATTGAAAATAATGCTCTTTCATTTACAGACACAGATATGAAACTGAATAATTTTCTGTTATAATATGGAACTGACGAATAAATTCTATGATATAAAAATGTTGTCTTGTTTTGTTTTTGTATTTGACTTTAAAAGTACTCACGTTATACAAGTAGTGTGGAAAAATACTCTGGTAAAAGTAGAAATACTGATTTAACTCCTTTACTGAAGTAAATGTAAAAAAAAAAAGTATGACGTACGGACGGACAGATAGATAGATAGATAGATAGATAGATAGATAGATAGATAGATAGATAGATAGATAGATAGACAGACAGACAGACAGACAGACAGACAGACAGACAGACAGACAGACAGACAGACAGGTAGGTAGGTAGGTAGGTAGGTAGGTAGATAGATAGATAGATAGATAGATAGATAGATAGATAGATAGATAGATAGATAGATAGATAGATAGATAGATAGATAGATAGATAGATAGATAGATAGATAGATAGATAGATAGATAGATAGATAGATAGATAGATAGATAGATAGATAGATAGATAGATAGATAGATAGATAGATAGATAGATAGATAGATACTTTATTCATACCATAGTAGTAATACAATAGTAGAGGTAAAAAGAATAACTTTTAGTTGCATTAAAAATAGTACATCTAGTACATCTACATAGATAGATGTACTTTATCGATCCCAAAGGAAATTTTGTCAGTTCCATTGCTCTTATACAATTTTTGTAAATGTATTAAAATGTGACACAGTTACAAAATAGGACATAAAAGGCATGAAAATGTAAAAGTGTAATAAGGTAAAAAAAAATAAAAATAAAAATAAAAAGTGAAAACAAATGGCTTAAAATGTATAATAATAATAATAATCATAATTATTATTATTATTATTATTATTATTATTATTATTATTATTATTATTATTATTATTATTATTATTACTATTGAAGGTTTGTTTTTTTACTATTTTTTTTTACTAATTTCATCAATGATATATATCCAAGGGTTATTATTATTGTTGTTGTTGTTGTTGTTATTATTATTATTATTATTATTATTATTATTATTATTATTATTATTATTATTATTATTATTATTATTATTATTATTATTATTATTATTATTATTATTATTATTATTATTATTATTATTATGTTGTTGTTGTTGTTGTTGTTGTTGTTGTTAATTATTGTGGTACTTGCAGTAAATGATCATTTTTGAAAAAACGGATGTGTCTATAATATTTGTGACCTTTTGCTGATATCTACTGGTCAGACTCTGAATTGCAACCTTCCATTCTTGAGTTTGTTTACTGGTTAAATCTACAAGAACTAATCTATTACTGCATATGACAGTAAACCTCCAAATTCATGTGTAAGTTTATCTTAATGTTGAATAACTTTTATCTGGTGCAGGTTTTTTGTTTCGTAACGTCTCAGTAACATCGTAGACGAATCCGTCAAGTTTAACGAAGTTAACGTGAACCGGAAATATCTATGAAAATAAAAGTGCTGGGCTGGAAACGGCAGTAGAACTATTATAGTTGTGTGTTAAAACAAAGGTGGTAAAAGTACTCGCACGCTGTACTTTTTTCTGTACTTAAATAAAAGTATGACAAAAATACTCAAATATGAAATAATATTCGTGTGAAAAAATAGTAGAAGTACTGATTCAACTCCTTTACTGAAGTAAAAGTAAAGAAGCACAATATCTCAGTTGTAATAAAGTAAAAAGTAAAACTGTTTTCGTACTTTACACAACTGAGAAGTTATACTTCTGCAAGTACTTTTGCCACCTCTGCATAGCAACTGTTAATATTCATATTCATATATCATGTGCAGAAACAGAAATACCTACGGAGAGGATATTCAACTGAAAATACAAATGGAATTAACAAAGAAAGTAAAGGGATTAACTGTATCAGAGGACCTAGAACCTGTTCACTGGTCAATACACATGTCACAAATAAATATTTCAGAGAAAATGGCGAGATCATATGAGTATTAAAACAAAAATACAATCTATTATAAAGTAAACTCTGGGGCTCTTTAAAATCAAGATTAACACAATATACCTCAAAATTATTATCGCCCCCAAGATTCATCCAGACACAGAATAAAATACGTGAACAAAAAAGCTAAATATTCTTAGCTGATTTTCGCAGTGAATGACATCCGCTACAGCCATGAACCGGAAGTTGTTTTATTTTTTGCGGACTTTTAATTTGATAGTGGCACGGCTGGATACATAACGATTGCGTAACATCCGGTAAGAGGGGTCCTTTTTTTGTTTTCCCGTATCCGCCATTTCAGTTTTTGAAGTTAGTTGTCATCGGTCGCAGGATTCTAGCTGGAATTCCGATTGCGAAACCCGTTGTATGGTTAATAGAGCTAAATTCGGATTATTATCGAAACCGTAATTATTTTCGTTTTGTGGCCGAGCTTCTATATCGGCGAATTGATGCCCAAACAGCTAGCTGCGGATGTCGCCTGTTTACTAAACGTGCTCTAGGCGCTAAAGTTTTTGTATGAGTTGAAGGCTTAGCTTGTGGATAACAGGAGGGAGAGAAGGGAAGGCCCTGTGAAGCCTCGGCTTTGGAGTGGTTATCATGGCAGGAAATTTTGACGCTGAAGACCGTGGCAGCTGGTACTGGGGTCGGTTGAGCAGGCAGGAGGCTGTGTCGCTGTTGCAGGGGCAGAGGCACGGCGTGTTTCTGGTCCGGGACTCCATCACCAGCCCCGGCGACTACGTGCTCTCGGTATCTGAGAACTCCAAAGTCTCCCATTACATAATTAACAGCATCAGCAACAACCGACAATCTGGTCCAGGTAAGCTCACCGTGGTTTTGAAGGGGCTTGGCATACGGGGATGCTGATGTGACCATTCTTGCATGACTTGCACCAAAGCAGATGCGCAATAGTACCATTCCCACTCTATACTATGGAGAATAAAGCAGGAGGCCACATACATAGAAACATGTGTTGATAAATGTTTCCTGAGAAGAGGCTAGCAGGTCGTAGATCTCCCATGAATCCTTAAATGTATATTAAAGTCTATACTGTTCTACATCAGTATGATTCACATGCATATTATTCTCATACATTTGTATCACTGAAATACACTATGGTGGGTGGTGTGAGTTTTCAAATATCAGTCTGTATCATATAAGTGGTCATCTAGTGCACTAATCCCAGGGACCAAATTTTCCAACAAATTTGGAAGTGATCTTTCATGAAGAGAAATGTCATATTTTCAGATTTTTAATAGTTTTTAAACCACAAGTTATATTCCCCCTCCTTGGTTGGGTTTGTCTTGTGTGGGAAGAAAAGTTTTTATTTCCTCAACTGTCAATGAAAAGGAATTACTTGAATGTGGGCAAGAAATGTAAAATAAGGAAACTAAAAGATTATTTTGTCATTCTGGAAATCACCATGTCTCATGTGTATTTAAAGAGACCGTGTTCATATCTGCTTCTAGGTTCAGTTAAAGAAGATCATGGTTAAGTTGTTGTCTCAGTGACTCACTGCTCCCTCTTGGTTTGTTTTTGCCCTGGTTTTCTCTAGGTTTGGCCCATCCAAGGTTTCGTATTGGAGACCAGGAGTTTGATGCCCTCCCTGCTTTACTAGAGTTCTATAAAATCCACTACCTGGACACCACCACTTTGATAGAACCCATCAACAAGTCCAAACACACCTCATTTATAAGCGTGGGTCCAGGAGGACCTCCACCTCGCTTGGAAGATGAGTATGTCAGAGCACTTTTTGATTTCCCTGGCAATGACGAGGAGGACTTGCCATTTAGGAAGGGTGATATCCTTCGAGTTCTTGAGAAGCCAGAGGAGCAGTGGTGGAACGCCCAGAACTCTGAAGGCCGGGCAGGGATGATCCCAGTGCCATACGTGGAGAAGTACCGGCCAGCATCTCCGAGTTCTATGGCGGGGCCTGGTGCAGCTGGGGGACCACAAGGAGGGATGGGGATGCTAGGGAACTCTGATGGCTCTGCAGCCCCACCTGGAGTTCCATTGCTGGGAGACCCTAGCCAGTATGCCCAGCCCACCCCCCTACCAAACCTGCAGAACGGACCTGTCTATGCCAGGGCCATACAGAAGAGGGTTCCCAATGCCTATGACAAGACTGCCCTGGCATTAGAGGTAAATGTTAACGTGCGTTTGTTAAAACAAAATGAACCATGTTTTATGACTTTGTTCCTCCTGTTTCTTTGTCTTCCTGAAAGCATTCTAAAGAAACAAAGTCTGTTTGGGTCATTGTCCATCACACAATTTCTACTCAACCTGATACTCATCTTTTAACACCTTTTTTTTGTTTGTTTGTTTTTTTACCATCAATTACCTTCTCCCTTATTGAAACATTCTTGTTTGAGCATGATGTTATTATGCTTGCTGTCAAATAATCAGCAAGCATAAGTAATGAAAATGTTTAGAAGTAAATACACAGTGGAGTGTCTAACTATGCCTGTTCAGAAAATACACATTTTTCAGTTAGTTTTCCATATCATCTCAGCTTATTTGAAACCTTGACAGGTGACACTGAAAAAGTACCAGATAGCATTTTATCAAATAACACCTTTGTTCAAATGGGAAGTTATTGAAGGATACCACAGTTCTTAATGGTTACGCTTATCTTCATTCTTTTGTATTTTGAATTATTTCCTTGTCATTTTCCCAGAAGGGTGAAGATACCCGAACATGCTCCAGCAATTGTCTGTCTAACTTCCTATAGTAATACCACAGTAATACTACAGAATTGAGTAATAATATAGGTTGAGCTGTCAACGATACTAATAGTTACTAACTTTGGGAATGTCTTCATCCAGTTAGACACTTACTCTTCCTTGTGGCGAACACGAGAGGGTCACAAAATATTAAAAAGTGTCTTTAAGCGATCCCTTCTGGTCACAGTGGCTGGGCTTTTAAACTGCCCGGAAGGGAGAGCGGGGCTCCCACAGAGCAGGTCGTTGGGGGAAGGAAATAGTTTGTGTTTGGGAACAGGACCATTTCCTCTGGTCTCTGTGAAGCCAGAAGTCGTGCTGAGCCAGGAGCAGGACCCAGAGAGCGACCAATAGGAATGTAGTGTTGTGTGTGTCGTCCCCCCACCCCCCCACCCCCACACGCACACCCATCTGGACAGTACTGGTAAAGACACAAGTCCATTTCTGGAATAACATGGAAGTGTGTCGCTGCTACTTGATCTGGTCTTTTTTGTTAGACGCTCTGAATACCTGGGTTTGCTTAGGTACTTATGACAGCTCCAGCCTTTGTCTGACTATGCCTCTGCCACTCCCACCTGTGGCAGACTTTTCTGGCTTTAGCCTGTGTGCGGCTTTCCTCACTGCAGTCGACTAGCACAGTGACTCAGACTGGCTGGCACTGGGCAGTTAATAATTAGCCAGCATTTCTTCTCTCGCTGTCTTCTGATTGTGAGGATCTTTTTTATCTTCAGACATAGTCACGTACAGTAGGGCTTTAATAATGTTGTGCATACTAACCAACTCTAGAGTCCCTTCACCACTTATACAGTCTTACTCAGGTCATTACACAACTCCCTTCTATGCACACTGTAATATAGAGGTAAGACCACCTTCAAGCACAGGCACCCTAGTCTTGTGTGTGTGTGTGTGTGTGTGTGTGTTAGTTAAATGGTCAGTGCTTGTTACATAATGGTGACAGGCTGTTCAATATGCCGACATTTCAACACCTCTATTTACAGCACGTTAAATGTAATGCTGCAAGATGTCCTTAGCTGATCCTTAGGGTATACATTAAAGGCTGCAAATACTTATATAATGTTTTATTACCTGCCTTGTTTTTTTTTTTAATTTAATTTTATTTTTAAAGATTCATTTCTGATTCTTGGCACAGTGTACTCAGACATGCCCTGTGTGGGGAACAACAGTAGCTCATTCTATTCATTCAGCTCTGGAACACAACACACTGAGTGAGAGTGAGAGTGAGAGTGAGAGAGAGAGAGAGAGAGAGAGAGAGAGAGAGAGAGAGAGAGACTCACAAAGCATACAGACAACTAGTTTGAATGTATAGTATTCATTCACAGGCAAATGTAATCCACTGGATTTCACTTTGTATTGTCAGTCATCTTAGTTTCAGTTTGCATCTGATATAATCCACTAGTTCCATTTCAAGGCAGCGGAAATCTTGATCACAAAACCCTTGCAAAATCCTTAAGCTCTTTTACAAATAATAGTTCTGAATTTTTGAAGTTGTGCCACATGCTAATTTCGTCATTAGCATGTAGACTATAAGCCTCGCAATTTTTGTTTTGTTTATTTATTTATTCTTTGCATGAAATGTGCACTGACAATTCACTATAATTATATTTTACAACATATATTTGTCTTTTTTCTAATCAAGTGATGACTTGTTTGATTTTCTAAACTTCATATCTCTTAGTTTCCACCCCCACTGTGACAAAATTTGTGACTCTAAACTCTTATGTTTCCATGGCATAACCCTGTTGGAAAACCAGTGACGTAAGTCCAGATTGCTTTAGTCATTTTAATATGTATGCTTGCTGAACGGTCATGACGTAGGTGCGTTATGGCGGTAAATGATAAGATGTGGTTATACAGGTATTACAAAGAAGACTTGTGTAACTGGGAAGTGGTTATCAAACTGATAACCCTTTAACTGAGCCCTGGCACCATTCCAGAGCCTGAGCTTTAAACCATGGTCATTCCCAGTTTTCATGCAGATCTGAACTTTGTACACTTTGTTTGCACAGGTTCACTGCCACAGCACCAGCCACTCCTCAATGTCTATGACGACTGTAATATTTCATTGTCAGTGTGAACATTAGGCCACAATCAGCACTCTGTAGAATATGTTCTGTGTGTGTGTGTGTGTGTGTGTTTTTAGGTTTTCATGCATCTCTTTGCCACTGTACATATTCCTACCCTCTCTCACCTATTCTCTCCCTCCCCCCTCTAGGTGGGCGACATGGTGAAGGTGACCAAAATAAACGTGAACGGCCAGTGGGAGGGGGAATGTAAAGGCAAACGTGGCCACTTTCCCTTCACGCACGTCAAACTGCTGGACCAGCACAACGCCGAGGACGAACTCAGCTGAGATCGGACAGCCGGGCACAACCTGGACACTAGTATTAGACCTCTCCTTACCCCTCCCCTTTTTCTTCCACTTCCACACCACCCCTCCCTACCAGTATCACGTCAACCTGAATCACTAAGAACAAAGCAGGCGCTCGTTGGACCCTCGTAACGCACTCCCTCTCCCATTTCCACGCCTCTGAATAATCTCCCCCCCCCCCCCTCCTCCACCACCTGATCCCAACTTCCCAAACGTGTTCCTCGTCCTCCAGAGGAACAGGGGAAGGTGGACATGACAAGAATTGAATCCTGTTCCTGGATCTTCCCTCGCCACGTCCTCGCTGTGGACACATTATCAGCCCTCGCTCCTCAGGAGAGTCTTCGCCGCAGAGTTCAACCACTTCCTCTTCCTGCGTTGGAGCCAGTAGATAACTGTCTAAACCCCCCCTCCCCCCTCCTCATTTGTCACCACGATTACAGCCACTGTAGGATCACTCATGCTGCATTCATGTCAGATGGGAATAACATATTAAGTAACAAAAAAAACAAAAACAAAAATACAGGAATTTTCGTGCATTTGGTCTGATTTGAAACGGTTAAAACACCATCTCTCTCTCTTTTTGTTTTTTAATTAAAATCTGCTCCACATGTTTCAGACTCGGTGCATGCATGCAATCGAGTGACTCACTTTTTGCAGTGTCAACCACAAAGACGGTTATCAGCCAACAAATGCAGCAACATTTGAATTATTCTACATTTGTCCTTCATTTAACTTGAGTGGTATCTCCCTGATGGAAATGTTTCTCATTCAGAAAATGACAAAACGAGGCCAATGACTATGATTTAATACCAAAAGCTCATTGTACACGGCTTTATAGGAGTCGCCAGCTCCTAACCTTCAGAAAGCTCAGCAGAACAGTATTCCCCGGCGACATTTACCACTTGACAAGTTGGCGTTAAAAGCCGTTTTTTTTTTTTTTTTTTTTTTTCTAATTTAAAAAGCATGCACGCAGCTCGTTCTTATTGGACATGAGTGCAGCATTATTTCCGGGGAAACACACACTAAATAAAAACTACAAGAGACTCGAAGCAGCCAGGCTGAGGCGGAATATAAATACTACCAAGTCACCTGGAGGTGTACAGTTCTTCACACGGAGCAGACCAAGAACTTGTCCAGCGTTCCCCCCCCCCCCCCCACCCACCACCACCGCTACCACTACCACCTCGTTCCCAGCCTCTGTCACCAAATATCGAATAAAGAAAAACAAAAACTGAACAGAGACCAGCAGCAAGGAGCAATGTCATGTAGTCATAGCTGTAGACTAGGTCCCAGCAGTTTTAAGTCGAGAAAACTGTCTGTTGTGGAGAAGATAAAGGCAACACTACATCCAACCTGTCCACACCTGTGTCGGCTCACCTCATCCACCCCTTTGACCCACGATCACCAAATAGTCTTTTGTAAGGAAAAAAAGAAAATAATGTTATGAAATGATGTATTATGTGATTATCATTACATGCTAAAAATGTTTTTTGTTATCTTTGTAGTTCAAAGCAAACTTATTATTATTATTATTATTATTTTTAATTTTTTTTCCTTCTTCTTCTTCTTCCGGGGAGGAGGGGGCAGACCAGTTGTACACTTTTTTTTTAACTGCTGCATGTTAGGAAGGAAAGTTTGGCTAAAACCGACTCGGGCCACGTTCTGTTTGCCCCGAGCGCTCAGAGACCACGCGTTGTCCGTCATTCTGCGTCTAATGGACATGAATGAAGTTTGAACAGAGTGAATGTAGGCGGTCCACCATGTTAGATAGTGCTGTCTTCACTTTAGTGCTTTTCCATTCAGCTCACTGAGTATAGCTTCACAGAACTGCTCCATGATCAGGTCTGGCCACAGAAATGAAAAGAGTGTGATTATGTGGTACATGTCCTTTTTTTGTTTTTAACCTTTTACTAATCTTGATGCCATCGTTCTTTTTAATCCTCGGGCTCATCAGCCTGTTCTTTGTGCTTTTCTTAATTAATCCTGTCACTGTTTTATTTAAAGCCTTGTCCATTTCTGAAGCCAATACAGACTTTTCTTTGACCGTTTTCTACTTTTGATGCCATTTCTCTTGCAAAAAAAAAAAGATCAGGCAGATACAGTAGCAAACATTGGTGTAGTGTCCCCTTATTAAGAGTTTATTTCTGTTCAGATTAATTCACTGTATTGTGTTGACACCTGACAATCATCACGCTTGTATATCATAAAACAGACTGTTTTTTTTTTTTTTGTGTGTGTGTGTAGTTTAGGGCAAATTGAACCTGGCCTCGTTGAATTTCACCCAAAAGTGAAGGGGTCCTATCAGTTATCATGGTACAGCAGGGGTCTCAAACTCATTTACTTCAGTCCAGTTTTGTCTCCAGTGTACCAGACCAGTAAAATAATGACAAAATAACCTGGAAATAATGACATCTCTGAATTTTTGTCTGTTTTAGTACAAAAAAAAGATGACATTAAGTTATGAAAATACTTAGTTTTGGAAACTATTAAAAAAAAACAAATATATATATATATATATATATATATATATATATATATATATATATATATATATAATTATTATTATTATTTTATTTTTTTTAAAAGAAAAATAATTGTAATTTTAACAGTATTATGCTTCAATTTCTCATTTATGTGTGTGCATCATGGACCAGTTCTACAAAGACACTAAAAACTTAGTAACAGAAGCAGAAACTTGTTAAAATTGTGCTTAATTTTCTTTAGACATTTCAGATTTTTTCCTTATTTGTTCGAGTTTTTCACATTTTATTGTTAAAGGATAGCTTGTACATGTATATATTTTCAGAATATAATGATTTTTTTTTTTTTTTGCACTAAAAGACAAACATTTTAAGTTGTCATTATTTATAGGCATTATGTAATATTTTTTCACATCATTAATTGTGTTGTAGGTTATTATGCTATTGTTTGACTGTAGGTCATATTTGTCTATATTTGGAACCTGAACTAAAATTTGTTCCACACACATACACTATAGATTTTTTTTTTTATTTTATTTTTTATTTTTTGTAAAATTCATCCCACGAGGCCGCATTGGAACTTGTTGCGGGCCACAGTTTGAGACCCCTGTGGTACAGCATAGTGTCACCCTTAGGTGGCACTACAACCACATTCAGGAGGACAGGGTCTTAATGGAACACATTCTGCCTGTGCTCATGAAAAGAACTGAGATAAAATTAGCTTTTTAACAGAACGCACTTAACCGCTATTACACTGAAGGTTTCATTGATGTATACTCTCCTCATTTATTTTTTTTTTTGTTTGTTTCAACTTAACCCATAACCCTAACCCACATGGGCGTAACCTTATGAGCTCTGTCCTGCTTTACATGTCGTTTTCAAGTTTTCTGGCTGTATTCCAATCCCATGTTTAAAGATTTACTATTAGAAATATTTGGCTGACTTCTTGGAAAAATCCGTTCTTAGGACAAAACAAACAAGAAAATAATTCTGTTTACTGCCAGCTTTCCACACGGTCTGTTTTTATCTGTGTAGTTGTCAAATCCTGTTTCTTTTGTCACTCAACACAGCACATGGCAAGTGCTTAGATGATGATTCTTTGACTTTTATTTTTATTTTTATTTTATTTTTATTTTTTTTTAAAATTGTGTTGCCAATGAATCCACCAAGAAGTATTTTTTTAGTAGCCCTGCATGACGCCATTTACTTTCTTTCATAAAAAGGAAGGCATGGCAAAATGCTAGCGGAAATTGTGTTAATATCAAAATGTGCCATTTTATTATAACACTATATTCTTTCAAGACAATTGAAATTACTTTTTTATTTTCTGTAGCATGTAAGGTGTTAATATACTAGTAAATAAAGTCAAACCCATGAAAAACTATTAGTTCAATGCATTTGCTTTTTATTTGATCAGACAGAAACTTATTTAATTGCAAAGATAATCCACAATGGTAAAAGTGTATCTGTTTTTAATGTACATTTACAGGAACATGTTTCCTTCATACAGTGCACAGCAGTTGCCAGGCTACAGAAATTATTGCCATGCATACACTACGAGATATTTTTAGTATTAGTGTATGAAGCCAAGTAACTGTAGTGTCACTGTACAGTAGGAATTAATCCAAACAGGTTATAACAGCTTGTGCTTCAGCTTAATACAGTGGATGATGAAAGAGTAATTATTTCTACTGCAGCTGAATAAGTAAAAATATAAAGAAATAAAAAGCTGCTGTAAATAATGATTTGGTTTGCATTGATTTTTGGTTGGTGCAACTGCATATTATTCTTGGTCAAGCACAAATATAATCCTTGTATGTAAATGTTATTTTTATACTTATTAATTCTGCAGAGGTGGGAAATAACTCAGTAAAATTACTTCATGACTGTACTTAAGTAGATTTTTTTTTTTTAGGTATCTGTATTTGAGTATTTATTTTTCTGGTAGTGTGTTTTTACTTTTCCTCCGTATATTTTTTCATAAATATCTTTACTTTATATTCCTTACATTCCCAGAATTCTGTCCTACAAAGTAAAAAGGCAGTAACTGCACAGACACCAAACTGAGAAAAATGACCTGAAAGTTATCCTTTTGTTCAGCCACAGTAGTTATAGGTAGATTTTTGGACATTAGGCAGTTATTGTTACTGAATATTAACTAGTTCTACAAAAAACACAGTGCGTCTTATATATGGATTAATTCTGGTAGTGCTTAGTGACTGGGAATTTAGACTTTATCTCATATTTTTGACTTTTTATCTCATTATTTTGACTTTTAATGTCATCATTTTGACTTTTTATCTCATCATTTTGACTTTTTATCTCATCATTTTGACTATTTATCTCATCATTTTGACTTTTTATCTCATCATTTTGACTTTTTATCTCATAATTTTGACTTTTTATCTCATCATTTTGACTTTTTATCTCATCATTTTGACTTTTTATCTCATCATTTTGACTTTTAATCTCATCATTTTGACTTTTTATCTCATCATTTTGACTTTTTATCTCATCATTTTGACTTTTTATCTCATCATTTTGACTTTTTATCTCATCGTTTTGACTTTTTATCTCATCATTTTGACTTTTTATCTCATAATTGTGACTTCACTTAATGCACCTTATATATGAAAAACCTTCATAAAAACCATTAATTGACGGTTCACCTTATGCAGAAAATACAGTAATTAAATAATCTGTTTCAGTCTAATACAGTGAATGACAGTAAACTATTGGGGCAGGGTCCTAAATGGACATTGGTAAGAACATATTAATGGTCTTTACTGTATTTTTGTTTTGTTTTACTAGTACTTTTTGTAGTTACTGTACGAACACTCACCAATTTTCTCCAAAACAACAGACATTTGAGATGAGATATTTTTTAATGACAAAGAATGATGTGAATGTTGCAAAAAAAAAAAAAAACAATAACTAATTTTTGCCAAAAAAAAAAAAAAAATGCAATTACTGCCTTTTTGCTTTGTAGGGCAAAATATTATCGATATATTATTTTCAAACTAAACAGATGTGACAGTATGAAAAATAAGTCACTTCAGAGGGAAAATCAGTGGAGATAAACTGACTTTTTATATTATAATTGTGACTTTTTATTCCAGAATTATGCATTTCTTTTTTGTCATATTCATAATGTTTCTGTTTTTTAATCTCGTAATGGTGACCCCCCCCCCCCCCCCATTTTTCCTAAATTTCCTGTCCATACTCCCAAAACTCAGTACTGTGACCTGATCAAACACATTATCTACACAGTAACTCACTTTTAAAAGCTTTATTTTTGGATACTTTTGAAACTTTTAGGATTTTATTTGATTATTTCATCCCTGGCAAAAAAAATGTTTACAATTGATAAGTTGTACTTTTTAAATTGTACTTCAGTAAAGGCATTGAAACAGTACTTCTACTTTTACCAGAGTATTTTTTCACATAAGTAGTTGACTTTATATATCAAAATTATGGCTTAACTCATGATCGTTACTTTTTATCTCATATTTATGTTTTATTTATCTCATAATGATGAATTTATCTCAATTGTAACTTCTTTTTTCCCATTTTTCTCTAAATTTCCTGCCCATTTTGACAAAACTCAGTACCGTGACCTGATCAAACACATTTTCTACGCAATAACTCACTTTTAAAAGCTTTATTTTTGGATACTTTTGAAACTGTTCCATTTTTTTCTGGTTAAATAAGTATTATTATTATAATTATTATTATTTTTCATCCATGACAAAAAAAATGTAGTTTTTCTTTAGTACAATTGAGAAGTTTTCCTTTTTTACTTTTATTTCAGGAGTTGAATCAGTACTTCTACTTTTAACAGAGTATTTTTTCCATACAAGTAGCTGTATTTCAACTTAAGTACAGAATGTGAGTACTTTTACCACCTCTGTTCAACATTGTAGGATGAAACAAGAGACATGAAACTATTAGGGATCACTATGATTCTACCTTGTTCACACAAAAAAGAGAATAATATATTTTCAAATACAACCAGGTATTTTTTAATTATAACTAAGTAAATATAACAGATACATGTATGCGATACTCATTTTGACCAGGATGTGCAAAACTGAGTCATAAAGGAAAAATACTGTTTATAACTTTAACACTTAATGTCTAGAGAAGTTAAATTATTAGTATTATTTTTTTTTTAATATTGCCAATTTTTTATTTAGTGCCTGTAACATACTTGGGGCAGAAACATGTTTAATGGTGTTTTAAATTCTATTTATTTTTGTTAATTAAAAAGTGGGGATACTAACTGTCCTCCTAATGTCCAAGTGGGATTTTAACCTTCTATGGGACTTATTAAGGAAATGCATAAAAAAAACAAATAACTGACCTTTGATTTTAAATGTATTAAGCTTTAAAATAAGTTGTCTATGTTCACTTTACAAAATTGACCTTTGACCTTTATTTTGGGGTACCATCATTTATAAATAACTTTGTCCTTTTAGGCTGTATATATCTATATACATACATATATATATACATATATATATATATATATATATATATATATATATATATATATATATATTCTTAATGCAAAAAACAATTGATAAGAGAGAAATGTCTTCATTAACCATGAACATAACTGACTGAAAAACATTTAGAGCATTTCCTTTGATAATGATTCTAAAATCATTAAAAAAAATACATAAAAACATTCAAGTTAGTTATGAATCCAGATAAATTGATGAACATACTGTAAGGTTGAATGGACGACTAAAAATGAAATGTGGCTCAACCCACACACAAAAATTAAAAGCAGTGCAGTTAGTTCAATTCAAAATTCTTTAAAAATGTATGGTACAATATAATTTGTTAGAGGCTTGTGTTATTTTTTAAAGCTATTTTTTTAAGCGTCATTTACAAATGATGTAGTCCCATAGAGGGTTAATCTATTCTTGCTTCAAGTCCATTGTAATAATACACTTTATTTACATAGCGCTTTTCACAGCACACAGACGCTTTACACACAGTATAATAAAATATGTAATATTTTGAATTACATATTTGTATATTAGTAGTAAGTAAACATTCACCATTTTACATTAAACTGTCTTCATTGGAAACAGAATGATACAACTGTTATTTCAGATACATTTTTATAAATATTTTTAATATGCCGTTTTCAGTGGACATTTTAATTTTATTTTTTAAGTAAAGCTGTGAAACTTTTGTCCATTACAGAGGACAAAATGCATTGCTGGGTGTCAGGAGGATATATTATCGTAGTTGTTGTGTGAGTCTCCTCAGACATGTGGACTGCAGGAAGGACAGTCCACTATATAACAACTGTGCGTAATGAGGACTGTCATTGTCCTGTTAAAGTAAGCACACACTTCCAATGCTGTTGCCGTGACAACAGCATACACTACAGGTACTACTCAGAAAATTAGAATAGGGTGTAAAAGTAGTTTTTTTTTCAGGTAATTCAACATGAACTGTGAAACCAATACATTTTATAGACTCATGACATGCACAGTGGGTTAGCTACAGCATTTCTTAGTTGTAATTTTGCTGATTTCACTGTTTTATAATATTTTAGAAAGTATCTTCTTCAGACATTAATTGTGTTAAATCTTACATACTTTAAGATGGATCAGAAAAATGACTTTAGTGCTGGTTAGTTCATGTTTTTAATATATATATATATATATATATATATATATATATATATATATATATATATATATATATATATATATATATATATATATATATAATGGTGTGTTATTTAACATATATGCTGGTTTATGTACATGTATACAATGGATTTTTAAATATTCCACTTGAAATAACCTGTAAAGTGAATGGATCATAATGTGCAGACAGTGTTTTGAAGTAGATCTGAGAACAATATTCCTTTGGACTAAAACCTATTCTCTTGTTCATTCTAAAAATGTCACATTTTGACCCAATAATTATCTTGGAAATTTGAGCCAACCAGCATTGAAGACTTGAGTTTTTTCTTTATCAGTAACACACATGTGGGAACATTTCATTAGTTTTATTCCAGAAGCATTTTACTTATAGACCAGTGTTGTGATTTACAGCTTATTATTCGACAACCCTCTAGAACGTTGCGACAGCTCCCGTTCAGTTTAAATTGACGTTCCCAGCCTTCAGTGGGCGGATTTTTTTTGATAACGGCCCGCTGCGCCATTAACGCCCGCTGCCAATGGCAACGGGTTTTGTCACTTCAGATTCATGGTACCATATCACTCCACAGGTAGTTCAGCCACTTTGAAAGTAAATATTCACTATGTTGTAACGTTTATTTTATCCAATCTGTTAGAGTAGTAGCAGTAATAATATGTAATAACTGTAGAATAAGCGGGATAATGTATTGCCCACACGTTACTATCAGAAAAATATTCTTACTTTTAACAGCTTTATTCTGCTGCACTTCTGCTTCTTCTTATTATTCTTATTATTATTAGTAGTAGTAGTAGTAATATTTTGCTTTTATTTATTTTATTATCCTTATTTTTAATCTGTATTTTCAACTGTGGGACAATAGGGAGTAAAGCACTCTGTGCTTCATGCACCATGTATGAAAATGTTTATATATATATATATATATATATATATATATATATATATATATATATATATATATATATATATATATATATATATATATATATATATATATATATATATATATATATATATATATATATATATAATATCATTATGATTTAAAAAGAACAAACCCATTTCATTAATAACTTGGAGAGCACAGACTCTGCCAAGTATCAACATTTCCTGAAACTTTTAGCCAAATCCGTCTAAGTTTTTTCTTCATTGTAGGGTCCACTTCTGAATCCGCTGCTTCTTTAGCTTCTCCTCCATGTTGCTTCACTTACTGTCCCTTTCAACCTGCACTCTGCCTCTTCCTCTCCCTCCCTTCTTGCTGTGAGGTAAAGTGCATCATTTCCTGTCTGTAGTGCGGGAATGTCACTGGTCGACAAGCAAAGCAAAAATTATATTGAAAAATACCAAGACATTTTAGATGTGCTGGTTAATCAGCACTGTGTCATCTTGAGTGAAATGGACATTTACAGACATGCAGAAGTTATGCACTATAGGTTTAATTAAAAAGAGATTTAATTACAATAAAAAATACATTAATTTACAAATATATAAGCCAAATGTATTAAACATACATAAAATGAGCACACTTGTACATTTCTAAATGGATGTTAGTACAATTATTATGAGTCTAGGACCAAATTCTCATTACCCTGGTTACCCTGACACACACACACACACACACACACACACACACACACACACACACACACACATTACTGAAACAATACACACGTACCCATGAACACATGCTACTATAAACACCTCTCACATACACAAATGAGAAACCACACACATATACACCCAGGAAATTGTACACACACACACACACATTCTACTGAAACTACACACACATACCCACGAATGCATGTACACATATTACTATAAACACCTCTCACATATGCAGCATGGTGGTGCAGCGGTTAGCAGCAAGAAGGATCCTGGTTCGAATCCCACACCAGACCTTTCTGTCTCCAAATTAACACTGCAAAATCTACAGTATATATATATATATATATATATATATATATATATATATATATAATATATATATATATATATATATATAATGATCGAAGGGTTGGCGGTTTGCGTCCCAGCTCTGGCTGGCCACATGTTGATGTGTCCTTGGGCAAGACACTGAACCCCAAGTTGCTCCCAGTAGGGTCAGTCAGCACCTGTGTATTGGAAGCAGCCGTCTTCTGGTGTATGAGTGTGTGTGTGTGTGAATCGGTGAATGTCAAAAATTGTGAAGCACTTTGGGCAACCACTGGTGTATAAAATGCGCTATATAAGTACAGTCCATTTACCATTTAAATTGTCCATAGGTGTGAATGTGAGAGTGATTGTTTGTCTATATATGTTCAGCCCTGAGATGAACTGGCGCCTCGTACAGGGTGTACCCCACCTTTGCCTGTTGTAGCTGCATTAGGCCCCCAGTGACCCTAGTGAGGATAAAGCAGCTTCAGATGATGAGATCAGACCTCTCACTTACATAATTGAGAAACCTTACACATATACACGTGAAAGTGCACACACACAAGTGAATACACACATGTATCACTAAATATCCATATATACACACCACTGACTTTACACATTTCATATCTATTTATATGTGTATGAGAGGTAATATATGTGTATGAGAGGTAATATAGGTGTCTGAGAGGCTATATTTGTGTGTCTGGAAGGTAATATACGTGTATGAGGCAATGTGTGTGTGTGTGTGTCTAAGGTAATATATACATGTGAGAGGTAATACATTATATGTATGTACGGGGCAATGTGTGCATGTATGAGAGGTAATATATGTGTGTATAAGAGGTAATATATGTGTGTATAAGAGGTAATATATGTGTGTATAAGAGGTAATATATGTGTGTATGAGAGGTAATATATGTGTGTATGAGAGGTAATATATGTGTGTATGAGAGGTAATATATGTGTGTATGAGAGGTAATATATGTGTGTATGAGAGGTAATATATGTGTGTATAAGAGGTAATATATGTGTGTATGAGAGGTAATATATGTGTGTATGAGAGGTAATATATGTGTGTATAAGAGGTAATATATGTGTGTATAAGAGGTAATATATGTGTGTATAAGAGGTAATATATGTGTGTATGAGAGGTAATATATGTGTGTATAAGAGGTAATATATGTGTGTATGAGAGGTAATATATGTGTGTATAAGAGGTAATATATGTGTGTATGAGAGGTAATATATGCGTGTATAAGAGGTAATATATGTGTGTGCATGAGTCTGCATGTGTGAAAAACAACAATCACAGTATTATATGTGAGAGCGAAATCATAGTTGCATGTTAGTGGTGTGCAGGAAGAGGTGGAGCCTTAAAAAGAAACCTGCATATCCATGATCATCCTGCTAAAAAAAAACCAAATGGAAATTAACTAATTGCAAGCAGAACAGAATGGGTGGATTATTAATCTTAAATGAAGCTCAGATCCAGTTCAGAAGAATGCTTCACCATTTCCCAGTTAACTTTAATAACTGGTGCTGTTTGGTGCACAACCAGGGCAAAGGGCAGCACCTGAGTGCCCATAACACCCACAGCTTGTTCCCCTGACACCAAATAAACCCACTCACATAGTCCCAGCTGTTAGCATACATGAGGCTGGAGTATCCCTGCACCAGTGTTCTGCCTGCAACTTGTTCAGTTCCATTTGTTTTTTGAGCAGGATGATTATGAGTTTGAGGTTTACCCTTAAAGCCCCACCTCTTCCTGTACACCTCTCACACACTACTATGATTCTGTTCACATGCATAATATTGTCATCTCTCTCATTCATGCAGACAGTCACAAATACATACAAATATTGACACTCATACACACATATATCCTCTCATGCGTGTGTGTGTGTGTGTGTGTGTGTGTGTGTGTGTGTGTGAGTATGAGAGGATATGTGTGTATGAGAGGCATACACACATCCTCTCATACACACATATATCCTCTCGCACACACACACACACACACACACACACACACACACACACACACACACACATATATATATATATATATATATATGTATATATATATACTGTAGATTTTGCAGTGTTAATTTGGAGACAATGGGACCAAATACACTCTAGAAGAAGTTAAATAAACTCTCTAAGTGTTGATTTAACACTGCAAAATTTACTGTGTATATATATATATATATATATATATATATATATATATATATATATATATATATATATATATATATATATATATATATATATATATATATATACATATATATATATATATATATATATATATCCTCTCGTACACACATATATTGCCTCTCATACACACTTATCCTCTCATACTCATACACACACACAGAAGACGAGGGTGCCTGTGCTTGAAGGTGATCTTACCTCTATATTATAGTGTGCATAGAAGGAAGTTGTGTAATGATCTGATTATATATTGCCTCTCATACACACATATATCTTCTCATACAACAAGTATTGCCATAGATATATATGAATTGTGTAAAGTCAATACTGTGTGTGTGTGTGTGTGTGTGTGTGTGTGTGTGTGTGTGTGTGTGTGTGTGTGTGTGTGTGTGTGTGTGTGTGTTTGTGAGGGTAACATGAATTTTGTCCTAGACACTCCCTAATAGGTCTACAAATAAAATGCTTCTGCAATAAAACTAATGAAATATTCTCACGTGTGTTACTGATTTAAAAAAGTAAGAAAAACTCAAGTCTTAAATGCTGGTTGACACAAGTTTCCAAGTTATGTCTGGGATTAAAATGTGAAATTATTGGAAGGAACAACAAAATAGGTTTTAGTCCAAAGGAATATTGGTCTCAGATCTACTAGATCTACTTCTGTCTGCACATTATGATCCATCCACTTTACACGTTCTTTCTAGTGGAATATATATAAATCCATTGTATACATGTACATAAACCACTATATATGTGGAATAACACACCATCATATATATTACAATAATTACATTACATTACAACACAGTATGTAAGATTTAGTACATTTAATGTCTGAAGAAGATAAATTATAGAGTAGTGGTATCACTCCTATTCATTTGTCCTGTGGCATTAGATCAGGTAGACCTTGACTCACACCAGTTTCCTTCTTTTCTTCTGGTCCGTAATATGTTTTTTGGTATTAACTATGAACAACCACTTTTTTTCCCTCCTGGGCCGGAGTGTGCTTTTCTGGTGGTTCTACATTGACACTCTCAGTTATTGCAAATCAAGCACCTTCTTCTTCTTCTTTTAACCATCATCAATGGAGACAGTATGTTTACATAGACATCTAAGTTCAGCTAATGTCAATAATCAACCTAAGGACTGAACTGGAGTTTCTGAGGAATCTCAGTTTATATGTACAGCAAGAAAATTCAATTATTGTCCCACTCTTCCGGTTTGCACCATAGAAAATTAACAATTAGTAAACATGCATGGCAGATTTGAAGCAGGGTAGGAGCAGTGGCGGTTTTAGAAATTTTGCCCTGGGGTGGCAGAGGGGGGGTGATAGGTCCAGAGGGGGGGCAGAGGTGCAGGGAGCAATTTATGGGAAAAAAAATTGTTTTAACTCCCATTGTCATATAACAATTGTTTGTAACACCAAGGAAAACTGATTACAATACCTAATCAGTGTCATCTATAATTCCATAAGAATTCCTTCAGAATGTGAATGATCAACATCCATTCAGATGCCATATCTATGGTCATTAAGGTGAGTGGTAAAATTACTGGTGCCAAACATAATATAATTTCTGCACTGTAGGAGCCGTTTCTTTATTTTCCATTGAGTTAATTTACCTGCCATGTCTAATAATCCCTTTTGTATATTGGTGGTTTTGAATTGGGCTCCCAGTCAGCCACTTCCTCACATGCTCTCCCAGTTTACTCACCTTTGACCTGTAGACGGCACAGGTGATGCTGCTCCTCCTCTCCCTCATCCTGATGCTGCTCACATGCCTCGTCTCCCTCCTGATGCTCCTCCTCTCTCTCATACTCACAATCCTCTCCCTCTGGGTATTCCTCTGTTTGCCCTAACACCCCTGTCTGCTGCTTCTTTACTTTATTGGGTGGGTAAAAAAAAAAAAAAAATACTCTGCTGTCTCTTACCTAGATAAGAAATTAACATGAACATGAGTAGATTAATATTAATGTAAAATTAATGTAGATGATGTAGCTATGGTCTGTACATTTAATTTTACATTCACACACATCTCTACAAGTTACTCGCTCAGGGAAAGATGTAAATAGAGTGTTTATGTGTGTTCCAGTGAACTGGTTGTTAGCTATGTGACAGGAACACGAATAGCGCGCCATCCTAACTGTGGTGGATTACCGGGTATGATAAAACCAAAATAAATAATTGGATTCCAAAATTGTGACTCCGTACAGGGCTATATTGGCTTAATTTACATACAAAGGGTTTCAATGATTTTGACCAACCTCTTCCTCTCTTGTTCATTGCTTTCGCGCAACTGAAGACGTCCCAGCTCACTCTTTATGAATTAGAAACTGTGTTTCTCACGACTGGCAGAATGGGCAAAACCATTTCGAAATTCCAGTGGGGATGTGGTCGGAGGACGTTTTAAAAAGTAGTCTTCTTGGGTGGGTCAAAGAGAATAAAGTAAGCGCATTTATGTGAATAAACCACTATGTTTAAAAAGTAGAACTGATACTTAAATTGGAAATAAAATGGGGTGGCAACTGAGGAGGCAAAATATATACCTGAGGAGGCAAATGCCACCCCGTGCCACCCCGTAAAACCGCCTCTGGGTAGGAGGACAACAACACCCAGAGAAGATATGGACCACAACTATGAAGATATGGACCACAACTATGAAGATATAGACCACAACTATGAAGATATAGACCACAACTATGAAGATAATGACCACAACTATGAAGATATGGACCACAACTATGAAGATATAGACCACAACTATGAAGATATAGACCACAACTATGAAGATAATGACCACAACTATGAAGATATGGACCACAACTATGAAGATATAGACCACAACTATGAAGATATAGACCACAACTATGAAGATAATGACCACAACTATGAAGATATGGACCACAACTATGAAGATATGGACCACAACTATGAAGATATAGACCACAACTATGAAGATAATGACCACAACTATGAAGATATGGACCACAACTATGAAGATATAGACCACAACTATGAAGATATGGACCACAACTATGAAGATATGGACCACAACTATGAAGATATGGACCACAACCATGAAGATATAGACCACAACCATGAAGATATAGACCACAACCATGAAGATATGGACCACAACCATAAAAATATGGACCACAACCATGAAGATATGGACCACAACCATGAAGATATAGACCACAACCATGAAGATATGGACCACAACCATGAAGACATGGACCACAACCATGAAGATATGGACCACAACCATGAAGATATAGACCACAACCATGAAGATATGGACCACAACCATGAAGATATAGACCACAACCATGAAGATATAGACCACAACCACGAAGATATAGACCACAACCATGAAGATATGGACCACAACCATGAAGATATGGACCACAACCATGAAGATATAGACCACAACCATGAAGATATAGACCACAACCATGAAGATATGGACCACAACTATGCATCAACTGAGTATATTTGGTACAAACTCTACACTCTGATTTATTACAGTAAGGATCATGTTGTCACGCTGACTCTGATCACTTCCTGAATGGGGTGTGTCCAGGCCAGTCAGTAGTGGAGCTAAGGTTGGGTGGTGTTTACATGTGTGGAGAAGCTCCATTAGAACCACATTATCTGACTTGGTTAGTCCCACTTCTAAAACTCCAGTTTGATTTGATTACAGTCCAGATGTATACATGACTTTTAAAACTTCAATATTAGTTGGACTAAGGCAATTATTAGATTTTCTCTCAGTACATATAAATATAATCACTAATTGTGTATCCAGGGTCTGGAGAACCAGGTCAGTATGTCACTGTATGTGTCTGAACCAAAGGTCAGCAGTGTTAGAAAGTATCATACATCGACACTTAATTTAAGATGTTAGTTAGTTAACAGTACTCTGTTAAGCAGAGCTACTCGTCTCCCACCTTAATATTACAAACATTAGTTGATGTGGAAAATTAGTATCTATGGTGACAGAGGCACTGAAGGCACTGGACTGTGATAGGATGAGTTAGCTATTACAAATGCAGTATCACTTACAGTAGTTAGCCCCACCACTTCCATAAATAATGTTACTGTGTTCATTTATGATTCTATCAAAATTCTTCAGTTTCACCTGTATTTAACGAATGAGTACAAATGTTTGTTGGAAGGTGAGGACTGCACAGTGTTTCCCATTGTTCCTCTTGATATCCCAAATTTTATCGGAAACATACATTTGTCTCCTCAGATGCTCTTCTTCAGATTTTGTTAGATTAAAAACTGGAGGAAAAAAAGCTCAGTAAGCTTTGTCCTTCTCTATGTTGGTTGTGAATCCCACTATGCAGCAGCTTTATGTCTTTGTTTGTTTGTTTGTTTTAAAGAGTTTTTACCAGCAAATTTTAAGAGGATATGGTACCTTCTTCACCATCCCATTGATTCATTGAGTAATGTTAGAGCAGATAAACCAGCTAGCTAATTATTAATACTGTGACTCTCTCCCTACCTTCTTAAGCAGACTCAAAACTCACCTCTTCCAAATAGCATACTCTCCATAATCCAATTTTTCTTTGCTCTTTCCATTTATTTCATCTTTTTTTTCTGCCACAGCCACCTGTTTTCATCCATGTAGTTTTTTTGTTTTTAGACCTGTTTATATACTGTTTTTATTCTGTTTGTCAAGCGCCTTGAGAGTTTTGAAAAGCGCTAATAAATAAAATGTATTATTATTATTATTATTATTATTATTATTATTATTATTATTATTAATACCATGTTGTTTTGCTACAATTCAGTAGGTCATTTTTACAAAACTGTTCTACTTCACATCAACCTGAAAACATTTACTTTTTCTCATATTTTGGACAAAAGACAAGAATAACTTGCATTCTGCACTCTATTAGATGGTCATTAAAGCGTGTATTAGTCTTGTTGACCACTGTAATCCCAGACCAAACCCTTGATGTAAGAGGCTCTTGTCTTTACAAACAGAAAGAACCAGTTTGAGATGAGGTGTCTGACTGCTTTGGTGGAAGAGGTGTTACCACGGTTCACTGAACATTGTGCAGAGTGTGCAAGCTCTAAGCAACCACTACATAGCCCACATATATGTGGTATACAGTATATACGCAGTATATATACACATACATGCACAATATATGAAAACAGACAATTTTATGTATGTCACATATGTGTAAATCCTATATCAGGCTCTATATTTTTATACAGGTTTTTTCAATATGGGTTCAAGAGATCCCTAATGTTGTTCCTGGGAACTGCTGGAGCCCTCCACTCATCTTAGGGGTCACTTCCCCATGTGTCCCAATCACTACTGGTACCACTGTGGTCTTCACACCCCGTATTTTTTTCTACCCTCTCTTTCAGCTCTAGGTACTTCTTGATCTTGTCATGCTCTTTCTTTCTGATGTTGCTATCACTTCAGATTGCTCCATCTATCATATCTTCTGATGTTTATTGACCTCCACTATGTCAGGTTGATTGGCTGCCATGATCTTGTCAGTCTGATCTGAAAGTCCCACAAGGATCTTGGTCTGTTTTATATACATTTTCACCTACCACTTCAGCTAATGCTTTGAATTATTATTATTATTATTATTATTATTATTATTATTATTATTATTATTATTATTATTATTATTATTATTATTATTATTATTATTATTATTATTATTATTATTATTATTATTATTATTATACTGGATTATTAAATACACAGATCCTTCTTGAGCAAAACTAGTAACTCTAGCCTTGGATTCAGATTCAAAGTCTTTCATAAAAATACAAAACTATTGGTATGGAAATGTATGTGAAGTAAAAGTAGAGTTAAAGCAGAACTATGGTTGATAACTGTTATTGCCTTTAATGTTTCAGCTGGTGAATTAAGGTTTCATAGTAATTACACTGTTACATATCTTAATCTATGATGACATTATTAACCCTTTAACCCCTGATGCATTGGTGCTGACACATTCTGAACGGATGATTTAGTTTAAATATATAGAATTTTTTTTACTGTGTATTTACTGAATTTTGTTAATGGAACTGGTGTATAAAAAATAAACATGTGTCAAAAAGCAACTGATATAGAAAAAGAAAAAGACAAAACAAAAACTAATGGAATCAAATTACAATACTAGTTCTTTCTTTCATTCGTTTTGGTTAACGTTTTTGCAATTTTTAACATTATGTATTATTTTATAAATATTTATTCATTTTTGTTCATTTTCTTGCTTATTTTTTTCCCTAGATTTTCTTTTTTCTTTTTACATTTTTAGCATTTTTCTTCACTTTTTGTGTCTTACTTTGTTCACTTTGTTGTGTCTTACTTTGTTCACGTTCCTTATTATATTGTTGGTTTATTATTCATTTTTGTTCATTTCATTGATCACTTTGGCTGTTTTTGTTCATTATGTTGCTATTTTATTTCATTTTATTTTATGTTTAACTGTAGAACTGCTTAAGTCTTAAGAGGAGTTAAAAGATTAATCATTTGCTGGTTTGCAGGTAACCCTTAAACATATTACAGAGAATTATAAAAGAAAGGTAATACTAAAGGTACATAAAATATAGGAATGTAAGGGCCACAACAGAGTAATGTAGTTCAGTTGAATTCCGCCAGGATAATAAATAGACTTAGAGGCATAGACGCATTATTCAGTGACACAACTCCGGATCAAAAGGCACGGTTGTTGTTCTCTGAATAAAATCTGAGTACACCAACTGACTGAACGTCGTGTGAGATCTGGTGATTCATGTGCGTCTGTGAAGAACCCGGATGAAGGTGGTCGCCATCTTTACTCCATCCCAGTGCAGCGCTGCCGGTGGGGCGGAACACCACACCACTCATCGACCCAGTTGGTTTCTAGGAACCGCCGACAGACCTGGCACACTACCGTGTTTCATTACATTTGGTCACTTTAAATAGTCTGCTACCTTACCTGCATCTTCATACAAAATGGGAGAACGAGAAGATCTAGTTTACCAGGCAAAACTTGCCGAGCAGGCAGAGCGATATGACGGTAAGCCATACTTTGAAGGCTGGCTCAGAGTGGGACATGTTCGGTGCTGGGATTTTTTTTTTCCTCAGTGAGTTAGCTAATGTAACTGGGCAGTGCTCAGTATTAGCCACGGCTAACTGGGGGCTAACGCGGCTACGACCAGCTCATTTTAACCAACTGCTCGTTGACATGGCGAATTATTACTAGTTGGAAGGAACTCTCATCTTACTCGAGCAGTACTCATTGTTTAGAACCCTTTGTGCTGTAGGAAAATAACTAGTTTGGGATGGCCAACAGTGGCTAGTGTTAGCGAAGGTGCTACAACAAAATGGCGGATTATTGGAGCGTGAGCTGTCAGGAGTTGCCTCCCCTGCACCATGCTAGATCTTTTGCTAGCTAATACTTGAGGTGCTGTTTCTGCTGGCAATTATAAACAAACCCCTGGGCCATACTATGTCTGTGCAGGCACAACCATGAGTAATTGAGTAACGGATTGACTTTTAACATTAGCGAGACCTTAGCTACTCGGGGTGTAGTGTGTGAGAGTTGGAGGGCAGCTGTTCGTTTGGTGGGGTGTTCCCCTGCCGGATCGATTGGCCTCTTCCTCTCCTCTCTCTGGTACACTCTTGTCACACTGTCATACCATTACAGGCCTTGTAGAGGCTGTTTTTAGACGACTGCCTTCGCCACCGGTCATACGTTGCCCAGTAACGTTATGTGAATGTGGCATGACTCATTCACGGGATTTGGCCCAAGTGTATTTACAGAGTGATTTATGATTTAGTGGCTGAATGGTAACCTGGCTGGAATGCAGTCCAATTCACACTGTTATTTGGAATTGGCTTATCAAGTGGTAGCATTTCATCCAATTGATAATTTATGTAAAGTCAGAGTTCCTTAATTACACCAGCCATTGCATCCCTTCCCACACATTAAAGCTTGGGACTAATGTTTCACCGTTTAACTCGTAAAGGGAGTACAATCTTGTTTTGTGTAAGTAAACTAATCGTTATTGACAACAACGTGTGCTTGCTTTTTCAAGTCAGAGCGTTTTTAAACCAACTTTATGAGTTTAGTACATTTAAAGATTATTTTAAATTATATGCATCAGGTCTGGATTGCATACTGACTTTTTAATGAATGTTTTATATTTGTATTGCACGTAAAATGTTTTAAGTGAGAGATAGCATAGATGAGGGTAATTGTATTGTAATCAGGTGGAAAGGCCCATTCTCAGAGATGGACTCATTTCTGATGGTTTTCCAGTTGAATATTGTCTGAGTTATGTTTTAACAAGACTATTTTAAAGAAGAATACTTGCAACATGTAACTTGTGGTTGGGCTTATATCCCCACATTTTAGCCTAATTTGTACAAAGTAAAGATATGTGCATCTATTCAGTATAAAAATATGGAGGGGTTTGTTTTACCCATATTTCCTTGCTCTAGAAAGTACAGTGTGGAATTGGCTAATGTTTGTTGAACAGGCTGCCTGTTAAATAAACCTCATGCAACATTGTAAAAAAAATATATATATATATAAATATTATGATGTCCCAAATTGCCTAATCTATTTTGTGAATATATAGCTTGCAGTTACTCTGGATATCCACTTAAAGCTTCCATATGTCACAGAAATTGCAGTGAGTTTAGTTTAAGGAAGATGACAATCACATTTTTCAACAGTTTCTTAGATGTGAACTGTTAGTGAACTAGGGAGATGAGAAGGTTTGCACCTAATGGTATGGTGAATGCTTTAGATACAAGTCTTGTTGCCTTACTGCAGACATCATCTAAATAAACCATGGCTGAGGGTTTGTTTATTTCCCTTAACAGAGATGGTGGTGTCTATGAAGAACGTGGCCGGCATGAACGTGGAGCTCACAGTGGAGGAGAGGAACCTACTATCTGTGGCCTACAAGAATGTGATTGGAGCCCGAAGAGCTTCTTGGAGGATAATCAGCAGTATTGAACAGAGGGAAGAGAGCAAGGGTGGAGAGGAAAAACTGAAGATGATCCGGGAATACAGGCAAACGGTAAAGCTCTTCAAGAATAACCTTTAATCCACAAAGGGTTTTAGGTATACTAATTTTTCATATTTCAAGACAAATAGGTTTCTTTTGTCAGACCATTTCAGAATTGCTGTGTATTTAAATTAATAATACACACTAGGAGCAGCTACTGGACAGACTGCATCTGAGTCATAGCTGGCGAGTTCTGTACACTCTCTTGCTTTTATGAAGGGAAATAAGAGCTGGCTATTATTCTGGGAGAGGCCAGAGTGTGTCAGAGAGATGGGAGAGGCAGTTGGACTGCAGTCAATGACCTAATAGGATTCAGAGATGGGTAATCCTGCTGTTGAATGTTAATTTTTTTAGTGGTTGTCAGACTCCTATGGGAAGACACAATTTTTTTTATCACCATCACAGCATCTAGTGAGCACTCAACAATATCAGAATAGGTTTATTAAAAAATCAAATACTGAAGATAGAAGACCACACGATTGTTGCTGTCTTTTGATTTAAAGGGGCAGATATACAGTTGAGGTTAAAGGTTTATGTTCACTTTGATTAAATGTAATCTAACAAGTGTGAAAGTTCTGATTAATAGATTGATTTCTTTTCTTTCACCTTTGTTTCACATTATCCGAGCATGAATATCTACATTCAGTAAGTTCACAGTGTGAATAAAATGTAAGCTTGATGAAGTTGATGTCACTTTAGAAACGTAAGACTAAAAAAAAAAAAAAAAAAAAAAGAAACTTAAGACTAGCTGATTTTATTTGTGGGTCATTTGGTGCATAATCATATAGTATGGCCTCCCATGAGACTGAATATCCTTTTGCTTCAAATTTTTAATAAATCACTTTGAATGTACCATATATGAACCATATATGAACAATACATAAATAGATTGACAGTAGATGTAGTTTATTACCCTTTGGCCAAACTCTGGCTGAAGGGGTATTGTAATCATTTTGTCATCTATCTGTCCATCCATTCAATTACATAATCACATTATCTGAGGAATGCATTGAGATATCTGCACCATGTTTTTACTGTGGATGCATCTTGGTATGGAGCAGGAGCCTATTGAAAATGGGTCACCTTGACCTAGTTTTTCAAGGTCTAATGGTATTGGGAATTATGTCTAAGTACTTTCAATTAAGTATATGTATATACCAAGTTTTATACAAATTCAATCTAATCTGAATTATATAGCAGTAACCATCAACAGAATTGTATACAATATTTGGCCAAGGGGGTATTAAAATGTGCAGCATATTATGTTTAGATTATGGTATTCACTTTTTGACATTCATTATCTGTATTTTTTTTATCTGATGTGAGTAATTTGATAATAAAATGTGCTTGTCGCATTGGTTTTTCGGTAGTTGCATGTCTCAGATGGTAGTTTATCACCTCTGAAATGACAAAAGAGCACTAATGAATCATTTTCTACCACTACAGTATTTTATAATCATGTCAGGTCAATGTCGATATAAAGATATTTTCGATTGTTTTTAAGTTGAAATTGTTGTAAGACTTGAGGTTTTTAGTAAACAGTTCTATGTAATGCCAACATGTGACGTGTGTAACAGTTCCAGATGTTGGTTGTTGGTTTGTTCATATAAAACTTTGGTAATTGTAAAAAAAAAAAAAACAATTATTAGAAGGTATGTGTCAACTGACATCAGTTGTCATCTAATTATGGAAGTAGGTAGATGAAAAGTATATAGGTCTGTTTACATTAAAGGATGTTAATTTCCATTTTCTAATGTGAATGTATATATTTGACCTGTGGTGACCCTTATTGATTAAGCGGAATTAATAATTTCCACTTTTTTAAATTGTTGGACTAATTAGTTGTTTGTTTTAAATCAGGTTGAGACAGAGCTGAAGACGATCTGTGGTGACATTCTGGATGCACTGGAAAAGAACCTACTCCCTTCCGCTGTCATGGGAGAGTCTAAGGTCTTTTATAACAAAATGTAAGGTCCAAGTATTGATGAGTTATTGCACCCTTTCTAGTCTTGACTCATTGCTTGTGTACTTGGTTTAGCCTAAGTTAAGAGGCTTTTTATGAGGAGAAAACCTCATTGTTGTGGAAGTGAATTTTTACAGCCACTGTCTTTCCTCTATTACAGGAAAGGTGACTACCACAGGTACTTGGCAGAGTTTGCCACTGGAAACAACAGGAAGGAAGCAGCAGAGAATAGTCTGGTGGCTTATAAAACCGCAACCGATCTAGCCATGTCGGAGCTGCCACCCACACACCCCATTCGCCTCGGTCTTGCCCTCAACTTCTCTGTCTTCTACTACGAGATTCTCAACTCGCCTGACCGTGCTTGCAGGTTAGAAAATATAGGAGAAAAGATTTTGTCTTGGCGTTTTTTTTTAAGTAAATGTTGTCACCTTAAAGTATGACAGACTGATGTCATCACACAAGTTGATTCCAAGTGTACAATAACAATTGGGTCATTTTGTTTCATTCTGCCTTCACCAACCTCCCCTCGTTGCCATGTATACAAAGACATACAGGTATTTCTCTTTACAATAGCTATTGTCATGACTAATAGAGCTGAAACTTAAAACTCTGTTCATGTTCCCTCTACTTACACTGGTCTATAAGTAAAACGCTTCCGGAATAAAACCAATGAAATATTACCTCATGTGTGTTACTGATGAAGAAAACTCAAGTCTTAAATGCTGGTTAGATCAAGTTTCCAAGATAAGTCTGGGGTCCAAATGTGAAATTCTTACAATGAACAAGAGAATATGTTTTAGTCCAAAGGAATATTGGTCTCAGATCTACTTCAAAACACTGTCTGTACATTATGATCCATTCACTTTACAGGTTCTTTCTAGTGAAATATTTATACATGTACATAAACCACCATATATGTGGAATAACACACCATCATATATATTAAAAACATGAACTAACCAGCATTAAAGTCATTTGTTTTCTGATTCATCTTACTAAGTATGTAAGATTTAACACATTTAATTTCTGAAGTAGATACTTTCTAAAAATGGTAGAGCGGTGTTATCCTTCTGCTCCTGTTGTACAGTTCATGTTGTGCTAAACACAAATAGAATGACATTCAGAGAAGAAAGATGGGATACATGTTTGTGCTTTATCTTGGCGTGGTGTTAACATCATGTTCCGTTTGTCACAATGTACAGTGTGTGACTTTTATTTATTTATTTTTTTTCTTTCACACTAAAGTAAACAAGATCTAGGTAGTCGTGAAAAAAGACCTCCCAAGTTTGAGAAGATATATCATACAGACAAATGAGGCAACTTGCCTCATTTTAATAGATATCGATTTAATAGAGTTGTTGAATATGTTTGCTCAGGTTGGCGAAGGCTGCTTTTGATGACGCCATTGCAGAACTGGACACACTGAGTGAAGAAAGCTACAAGGACTCCACACTTATCATGCAGTTGTTACGTGACAACCTGACACTATGGACTTCAGATATGCAGGGAGAGGGTAAGACACTAATACTCAGCATCCGTTCATAATCTGAATATTACTGTAGGATGTTGTATTGACGAAGTCGTACCTACAATGACATTACATCTTCATGCTCTGTTTTTGAAGGACCTCTTTTTTTTCAGGATCAGATTTCTTTGACACTGAGTGTACTCACATCTCACTCTTTGTTCATTTTGTTTTTGCTTTATTTCATGTATATACTGTGAGTAGCCTGATGGATGCTCTGCCAGTGCTGATGGCTACAGTGATTTATAGTACTTTAATTACAAAAAGTAAGCTGTACATCACTGGTGATTTCTGTAGCTGCAGCATGAGATTTATGATTAGATTTAGAATCACTTGGGTAGAGCTTCATCAGGAAAGGAACAGCATCAGCTACCTTAACCAAAGTGTCAAAATCTTTATATATATATATATATATATATATATATATATATATATATATATATATATATATATATATATATATCAGTTTAAGTCTCTGGTAATAAAAATGTCAAATTGCTTTGTTGAATCGATTTTCTGATACCGATTGGTCTAGGATCCTATGATATATTATTTCAGCAAAGCAAGCACTTGCTATGAATTACCATCTGCTTCTTTATGTCTGATTGTATTACTAAAACAAAAAAAACAAATATATAATACAAGTAAAACACAATTGTCAAACTGTTCAAAATGAATGTTTAGTTCCCTAAACTGAACGAAGAAAGTAAAAAAAAAATAAAAAAAAAAATCTAGTAATCAAATATGGAAGTTGTTCAGTATTCAGATACACTGTTATCTTGATTTAAAAAAAAAAAAACTGTCTGAATTTGTAAAAGGCTGCTCTTGGTGTTACTACAGTACAGGACTACAGTATTTGCATGCACTAAAATATGTAAAAAAAGAAAAAAAATCTTCCATTTGATGTCAAATGTCATCATTTTCAACATAATGGTACAAAATGTAGGGAATTGTTGGTACTGGAACACCTACTTACATAACGAAACATGATGTCGTTTTGTGCACACATCATGCTGCTCACAGTGTGCATGCACAGGTAGTTGGTTTGCTGCAGGTTTCCTGTCTGTAACTGGGCTAAACCATGTCTTGTGTAGAGCTAACAGACCGATAGCTCCATAACAAAGATCACCTGCTTTTCCACTTTACAGTGTTTCATGCTCGCTCTGAATGATTGAAGGAAAATATCTTTGTATCCAACCCCTGATCAGTGTTAAAATTGAAACTAAATTGTGATCAGCTGCTATACATTGAACTCCAGAAGCAGATCACAACACCGAGCAATGCATTTGGTTTGCTTCATGTAAATGATTTCAGCGCAGATTAATTTAGTTTTGCAGTTTGGCCAAGTCACTGAATTAACAATAATTAGCCACAGCTGCATTAATCTCTCAGCAACTGCGTCCAGCAGTGAACTGGCCATGGCTCGATCAGCACCACAGTAGAACTTTAAACTGTCACGATGACAGTTAAACAGTCTTTCACTCCTGTTTAATCCAACTTTTTCCTCCCTATGACAGTTCTAGCAGTTTGCCTTTAGAACCAGCTGTGCTCCAGTGTCCACCACAATCTTTACCTCTCAGTGACTCATCATCTCTGTTGTCTCTCTCTCTCATTCCTTCTGCTGTAGAGTCCTAAAGGAAACAAACCTGACTGTTCATTTCCCATGTTAACTATACTTTGTAAGTGTTGCTCACCAAGCCTTGCTGTGTGTGTGGCTGCACCCTTCTACCCTCGGCACTAACTCACCTGTGGTTTAATAATTGAATCCATTCCACCACTGCTCATATGTTTGGCTCTTATATTAACTTTTTGAAACTGGAATGTTGGATCTTCACCACAGCCACTTAGGTTAGAACGTGTAGTGGTTGCTTCGAGCTTGCACACTCAGCACAATGTTCAGTGAACCGTGGTAACACCTCTTCCACCAAAGCAGTCGGACACCTCATCTCAAACTGGTTCTTTCTGTTTGTAAAGACAAGAGCCACTTACACCAGGGGTTTGGTCTGGGATTACAGTGGTCAACAAGACTAATACAAGCTTTAATGACCATCTAATAGAGTGCAGAATGCAAGTTATTCTTGTCTTTTGTCCAAAATGTAAGAAAAAGTAAATGTTTTTGGGTTGACGTGAAGAACAGTTTTGTAGATATGACCTATTCTGAATAGTAACACAATTACATGGTATTAATAATTAGCTAGCTAGATGACCAGCTCTAACTTTACCCAAATGAATCACTGGGACTGTGAAGAAGGTACCTTCTCTTAAAATTTGCTGGCAAAAAAATCTTTAAAATAAACAACAAATGGGATGCACAACCAACAAAGAGAAGGATGGGGTTTTTTCCAGACTTTTTAATCTAACAAAATCTGAAGGAGAGCATCTGAGGAGACAAATGTATGTTTCCGATAAAATTTGGGATATCAAGAGGAACAATGGGAAACACTGTGCAGTCCTCACCTTCCAACAAACATTTGTACTCATTCGTTAAATACAGGTGAAACTGAAGAATTTTGATAGAATCATAAATGAACACAGTAACATTATTTATGGAAGTGGTGGGGCTAACTACTGTAAGTGATACTGCATTTGTAATAGCTAACTCATCCTATCACAGTCCAGTGCCTTCAGTGCCTCTGTCACCATAGATACTAATTTTCCACATCAACTAATGTTTGTAATATTAAGGTGGGAGACGAGTAGCTCTGCTTAACAGAGTACTGTTAACTAACTAACATCTTAAATGAAGTGTTGATGTATGATACTTTCTAACACTGCCGACCTTTGGTTCAGACACATACAGTGACATACTGACCTGATTCTCCAGACCCTGGATACACAATTAGTGGTTATATTTATATGTACTGAATGTAAATGTAAATATTGTCTTGTACTATGTTCACACAGCAGGTCTGAATGCAAAAATCGGATTTTTTTTGGGGGGGGGGTGTCCTTTTTGTGTGCTTGTTCATATTACACATTAAATGCGACTTTTATTAGTCTTGAGTGTGAACAGAATGTGTCCCCGAAGTGACCCGCATGCGCAAGAGAGTCCGATGTAAGATATACATTTTTGGTATAAGGTATAAAATAAGGTATAATAATAAATAAGGTATAAAATAATAATAATTAGAAATAAGGTATAAAAATTTGTAAGGTACAAATAAGGAAATATGACAGTACGTGACATGTGGAAGGCTAAGACTCTAGCGGTTGCTATGGGCAACGGCGTAGGATCGATGTGCAGGAAAGAGCCGAATAAATCGAGATTTAATATTAAAACGCGTATAAGTACGAGTCGAAAGCAAGAGGTTCTTATAGAGAGAAGCTCAACATGACGAACTGGAGGTATTTGGAAAAGATGAGTTATGAAGGATACGTGTATGCTACGAACTATCGGATTCTCATGTACTGACTGGTCCTGCTCCCTGGACCTGCTTACAGTTAGTTCACTGTCTGGTTTTGGACATAAGCTACTACAAAATGGAGAAATCCTTTAACAGATATGAACAGTTTTACTCTGTCTGGTTCAAGGTTTAGCATCTACAGCCTGATGACTGAAAACACTGGCGCTGTGGGGTCAAAGGTCAACCTGTGGGTAGTCCGATGTTTACGTGTTTGGGAACTAACTAGATTAAACTAATGGTAAACTCATAATATTGTACCTCTGGATCTTTACAATTGCTGTGTCAATCACAACATGGCCGTTCAGACTGAAGTCATATTGCAAAATATCGGATACGTATCAGATTTAGAACTGGCCTGGGTCGGATTAAAAAAAAAATCGGATTTGTGTCGTTCAGACTGTTTTAACAGGTCAAATGGGTTTGGGAACATTGACCTACAGTCTGAACGTAACCAAAGTCTGACTAATATTGAGTTTTTAAGTCGTGTCAAACTGTGATTGAATCAAACTGGAGTTTTAACAGTGGGATTAATTTAAGTCAGATAATGTGGTTCTAATCAAGCTTCTCCACGCATGTAAACACCACCCAACCTTAGCTCCACTACTGACTGGCCTGGACACGCCCCCTTCAGGAAGTGACCACACTCACCATGGCAGCATGTTACTGTAATAACTCAGAGCTTAACAGTTTGTACCCAGTATACTGGCTGCATGGCTGTGGTCCATATCTCCTCTGGGTGGTGGTGTCCTCCTCCTACTATGTCTGCATCAAATCTGATGTTCGTTTTACGGATCTTCTATGGCACCAACCAGAAGAACGCCACTACAAAAGGGTGTGTAGCACCACCTAGTGTCTGGGAGTTGAACAATAATTAGATTCTTTCGCTGCTCATGTAAACTGAGACTTCTTAGAATCTCCAGTTCAGTCCTTAGCTCGATTATTGACAATAGCTGGACTAAGATGTGCATGTAAACGTACTGAGTGTGCACAGTGTTTGCAAGTTGAACCAATTCTAAGCAGTGGTAAGATCAGTCCAGAAGTGGCACAGTGTTTGCATTGGTGGAAAAGGATGAAGCAGAGCTCCCAGGTGGAAGCCCAACTAAAAAGTGGAGTCTTTTTTTTCTGCCAGTACCTATGTATCAACACACTGAGTGGACATGTAAATGTTTCTGCATGTGTTGTGCACAAACCTGAGTGAACAATAATTCAAACTCACTGAATCAGTGCTTCATTTCTCTTCAACCTCCTGTTCTATGTGGTGTTGTCACGCTGTCTGCTCTTGAATCACTGTGATGTTTGATTCCACATCAGCCTGACAGACTAATGAACATGTTCTGATGTGGTCAGTTCAAATGCCAAGATCATTGTCTTTGTTTTCAGGTCCAGTCGTTCTTTATTAATCACAGTATATTTGACCATTCTGTGTCGCATCAAGTGAATAAAATTCCAAAGACAAAAAGTATATAAAAAAAAATTGCAGCTACCGAACCTATTACCTATTGAAAAGACTTGGTGTTAGTCTGGCATTTTGCTCATAAAGCCCTTTTTTAGGATGTCTAGGATGACTTAGAACCTTTCTGATCACCATTTTTGACATTTGTTGCTGATATGAGCATTTTAGGTTTCCATAGTAACCCCCCACCCCCACCCCGGTTAACATTGACTCTTAACAGGCACTCGTAAAATCATTCATAAAACTACATAAAATGTTCATTTCCAAAGACATGAAACTCACTGTGCGGTCGGGGGTGGACAGGGGTACGTTGACCCAAAAATTGTTGCAACCTATGCCTTTTAACATTTGTTTTAGTGGTGGACCTATTTTTCCAGGCGCATTATACCCTTATATTCTTGGTTGTTTAGTAACGCTAGACATCCAGTAACTGAGCTTATAACTCTGCGTTTCCTCCTCTAAATATTCCGGTTCAAATTGATATCCCCGCCACTTAAATCCGATTTCAAAACCTTCGTCCTCAAAGCAAATGTCTCTGTATCCATTTCCAGCCTCGTTTTGATGTTGCGCCACCAGTATGTGTCGTAGCACAAGGTACCGCGACTGACAAACACTACAGGTTACATACGAACACACCCTTTTCCGTTTCCGGCGGCGGAGTAATACTAGCTAAACCAATACAGATCAATGGACGAGGACAGAAACGGGAATGTAACTGGTCTGGATGTAGATTTTCGGGTCAACATATCGCTGTCCACCTCTGACCACAGTGAGTTTCATGTCTTTGCAAATGAAAGTTTAATGCTGTTTTATGAATCATTTTTCTGAGTGCCCATTGGAGTCAATGTTAAAGTGTGTGTGTGTGTGTGTGTGTGTGTGTGGGGGGGGGGGGGGGGGGGGTTTAGTTTTAAAACTTAAAATGGTCGATTCAGCAGCAAATGTCAAAATTGTGATAAAAAAAGCTCCAGGTCATCCCAGACGACCTAAAAACAGGGCTTTATGTGTAAAATGCTGAAGTAACCCTTTAATTTGAACTATCATAGTATGTGTACAGGTACTACTCAGAAAATTAGAATATGTTAGAAAAGTTGAATTATTCAGGTATTTCAGCATAAAAGGTGAAACCAATACATTTAATAGATTCATGACCTGCAGAGTGGGATATGTAGAGTATTTATTTGATTTACAGTTTATTAAAACCTAAAAACTCAGAAAATGTAAATATTGTTTGAAAGTCAACATCACAGGTTCTGTGATAATGATCTTATTTTTGATTTATTTGGATATATTTTTATTTTTAAAATTGTATTGGTTTTCCTTTGTCTTTTTTATTTATATTTAATCTTTATTTCTTTTTAATAATTTTATTTGATTATTTCAGCTACTAGAAAGATGACACTCAAGTGTGTGTTCTGTGTCGAATCTGTTTGATCGTTTACGTCGACATCACACAGTTGAAAGCTTGAAATATATTGATCCACAGACTACTGTATTCAGACTATAAGGTGCACGGAACAGATTTACAGTTTATTAAAAAATGACAGTGCGCCTTATATATGGATTAATTCTGGTTGTGCTTATTGACTTGGAATTTTGGCTCTTTATGTCATTATTTTGACCTTTTATCTCGTAAATTTAAAAATTTTTTAGCTCATGATTTTTACTTTTTTAGCTCATAATTTTTTTCCTTTTTTATCTTGTAAATTACAATTTTTTAGCTAATTTTTCCTTTTTTTAGCTTATGATTTAAAAAAAATTTTTATCTCATGATTTTTACTTTATCTCATAAATGTAAATTTTTTGGCTTATCATTTTTCCTTTTTTTAAAAACCTTTTAGCTCATAATTTTTTTCCTTTTTTATCTCGTAAATTAAATTTTTTTAGCTAATTTAAACTTTTTTTAGCTTATGATTTTTTTAAAACCTTTTTTAGCTCATGATTTTTTACTTTTTTATCTCGTAAATTAAAATTTTTTTAGCAAATTTTTACTTTTTTAGCTAATGATTTTTTTTATCTCATTATTTTTATTTTATCTCATAAATGTACATTTTTTTGCTCATGATTTTTACTTTTTTAAGAACTTTTTTAGCTCATGATTTTTTCCTTTTTTATCTCGTAAATTACAATTTTTTTAGCTAATTTTTACTTTTTTTAGCTTATGATTTTTATTTTTTTTATCTCATGATTTTTATTTTATCTCATAAATGTAAATTTTTTTGCTCATGATTTTTACTTTTTTAGCTCATGTTTTTTACTTTTTTAAAAACTTTTTTAGCTCATGATTTTTACTTTTTTATCTCGTAAATTACAATTTTTTAGCTAATTTTAACTTTTTTTATCTCATGATTTTTACTTTATCTCATAAATGTAAATTTTTTTTTTGCTCATGATTTTTACTTTTTAACTCATGCCTTTGACTTCACTTAATACATGTTATAGTCCATAGCGTGTTATTTATTCTAAACCATATCATTGACAGTGCACCTTATATTACAGGAACATCCAATAATGTGTTTGTTTCACCTTTAATCTTCAGCTCCATAAACTCATGTATTTTTCCAGTATATTCACGTTCTCCCAGTAGAACCTGTAGACCAGTGTGAACAGTGTCACATTATCCAGGTGTTTCTCGTGTGACTCAGTTGATTATGAAGCTGCTCAAACTACTGTTCTCTCACTCATGAAGCAGGAACGAGTGTTTTCAAATAAACCTTGACATGATCTTTGTTTCCTTCGTCGTTCAGGTGAAGAACAGAACAAAGAGGCACTGCAAGACGTTGAGGATGAGGCCCAGTAAGACTATGCCACCAACAGCCAACAACTTGAGACCCCCTCCCTCACCTCCTCACACTCCTCACCCCCTCCTCATCTCCTCTCCCCTCTGTGTGACTTACCATCCTCTTCCTCCTCCTCCTCCTCTTCCTCTCCTTTTCCTTTCTTCCACCTCTGCAGCTCCAAGGCCGAGCAGGGCCCTGGAGTTAACAAGTTTATTTTTCTCTTCTTTTTTATTTTTATATTAGCCCTTACATCATGTCAAATAAATACCACTTAATTGAGACAGTAAATACAATGTTAGAAAGACAAAGATAAAGAAAAGAGTCCCTGGATTGTATTTGTTTGTTTTTGTTTTTTTTTTGTTTTTTTTGTTTGTCCTGGTACAAGTGGTTCTGAAATGTTATCTTTGTTTTCATTATTGTATTTTTGTTTGCTTTTCCTCAATATTTTTATCAGTTGCTGGATGTATTGAGAATTTATTTCTTAATGTAATTACAGAAATTAACTTTTATTACTGATAATGTTGACTATTAGTTATGGGAGCTGTTTTTTTGTTTGTTTTTTTCTCTGTTTTTAGTGAAATGTCATGCGAATCATGTTACCTTTTTACGGGCAATTTGGAACACTTAAAGTGCCCTTCTTGTTAACATAGTTGTTGTTGTTTTTTTTCAGAGGAAGTTGGCAAAATTCGCGATATCCACGTGGGGCAAAGAAGTGCTTAACTTTTACACCATAGTGATTCTGTTTTTGTAGTTGTCTCTGGACTGTACCTTGTGCTGAAATACTGTAACTGTGCAGACATGCTGAGTCTTTGAAGGTCGACTCTTCGCTCGTCGGTGGTTTTTAATTTAAAAAGGAAAATAAATAAATAAATAAATAAAAATCAAAACATTAGAGTTGTCACTTAAGTAAAAAAAGACAAGTCTGAATCTGGCCTCGCTCCTTTACTGAAACCCTAAAATCATGATCCGTCAGCGCTTGCTTGACTTGACAGTTGGTTTCCGTTCCTCCTCTCCACAGCCTAAAGCTTCTGGACATTCAGAGGTTGTCTTTCTTTGCTCTTTGTTTCTCTTTTGTTTTGCTTCATTATGTGTAACTTGGAGCTGATTTGTACTACTGGATATCTGACTGGAGCCACAGACAGGGAATCTGTATTATTCTTACTGAAACACAGCATGGAATTAACATTAAACAATCTAAATTAAACATCACACACTGACTTCTTCTCTTTATTCTCCAACTGTGGTTTTTTTATTTAATCCTTTAATGACGACCGTTATAACAGGCTGCAGAGATTTGTTTTGCAAATAACTGAATCAGAAAATGTCTTCTTTTTGACAATTATTTTCAACCTTTTAATATATGAAAATTATCATAAGATGTAATGTTTAAAACAGTGTGCTATAATAATAATAATAATAATAATAATACTAATAATTAAAAAAAACAGACTTGAATTTTTCAGATTTACTATGAAAAATAAATGTAATTGTTCATAATGACAATTTATGAGCTTATAGAAATTGACTTTAAAGTATTTTACATGTGCTTCTACATGTTTGTCTAGATCATTCTGCGTCAATGTTCCAGCTCCTTATTCTTATTTATAGTCAGTGATCAATGAACTGTATAAAGTGGAAAAATGAAGATGAATGATGGAGGGAAAAAAAACAGCAAAACTACAAAAACACTGAAACGGCACTATATATATATATATATATATATATATATATATATATATACTATTCTTTACAAGATTTCAGCACAAAAACAGGTAAAATCTGATTAAAACATTAAAAAATCTCACTAAAATAAAGTTAAAAGTTCAGACTAACTTATGAGATAAAATGGCAGATTGTATTATTCTTACTGAAACACAGCATGAAATTAACATTAAACGATCTAATTTAATCATCACACTCTGACTTCTTCTCTTTATTTTCTAATAGTGTTTTTATTTAATCCTTTAATGACGACTGTTAGAACAGGCCGCAGAGATTTCTTTGTCGTTTTTGCAAATAACTGAATCAGAAAATGTCTTCTTTTTGACAATTATTTTTTAACCTTTTAATATATTATTATTTTCAGGAAGAACTGAAGTTTTAATATATGAAAGTTATCATTATAAGATGTAATGTTTAAAACAGTGTGCTGTAATAATAATAAAAAATGAAACTGACTTGAATTTTTCAGATTTACTATGAAAATTAAATGAATGTTAGTGAGCTTATAGAAAACGACTTTAAACTATTTTAGATTTGCTTATACATGTTTGTCTATATCATTCTGTGTCAATGTTCCAGTTCCTTATTAATTATAGTCAGTGATCAATGAACTGTATAAACTGTAAAAAAAAAAAAAACACACTGAAACAGCACTATCACTATTATGTACTGGGGTTTTTTTGTTTGTTTTTGTTTTTTACAAGATTTCAGCACAAAAACAGGTAAAATCTCACTAAAACTAATTTAAAATCTGAGTAAAACATTAAAAATCTAACATAATTAGGGCTCTCAAAGGATTAAAATTTGTAATCACTTTAATTACAGAGTTGCTTTGGATTCATTTTGATGAATCATGATCAAAATACTTCATCGACTGTTTTGTTTTTTTGTTTTTTGTTTTTTTTTACTCAGATTTCCCACAAAACACACACACAAAAATAAACTAACACAAAACACAAAAAAGTGATGAAAAATTCCAAAAATATATAAAAAAAAAAAAAACCTCTTCTAAAACAGACGTTGATGTTGATTCAGATGTTGATTCTTCTAAAAAAATCAACATAAATACAGTAATGCAGTACTTCTACTTGACGTCTGTACAGCCATAATATTTCAGTTAAATGTCGGTGCAGTAGAAGCAGCGTCGTCGTCACATTTGTATTTGCTCCATCTCATCACTGGTGACGCCTTTTCCCATTCGACTGTTACATGAGCCCTAATAACACCCTGAGCTCTGCACCTAAATATAGACTCACAGGTGAAAGTGGAAGATCCTGTCACACAGACGCCAACCCACACACTGTACAAAAACCACTGAGCATCATGTGATCCTTCAGACTTAACACCTTCATCAGGTAAAATCTTTCCTCTCAACACCTTGACTCTCATTTTACTAAGTCACTATTTTAGTTTAGTCTGAAAACTACACAGACATTTAAGATAATGATCCAGTAGCAGAGGTGGTAAAAGTACTGAAGTAGAAGTACAGCTACTGGTGTGAAAAAATACTGTGGTAAAAGTACAAGTACTGATTCAACTCCTTTACTTAAGCAAAAATAATAATAATAATAATAATGATAATGATAATAATAATAATAATAATAATAATAATAATAATAATAATAATAATAATAATAATAATAATAATAATAATAATAATAATAATAATAACAACAACAACAACAACAATAATAATAATAATAATAATAATAATAGTAATAATAATAATAATAATAATAATAATAATAATAATAATAATAATAATAATACTAATAATAATAATAATAATAGTAATAATAATAATAATAATAATAATAATAATAATAATAATAGTAATAATAATAATAATAATAGTAATAATAATAATAATAATAATAATAATAATAATAATAATAATAATAATAATAATAATAATAGTAATAATAATAATAATAATAATAATAATAATAATAGTAATAATAATAATAATAATAATAATAATAATAATAATAATAATAATAATAATAATAATAATAATAATAATAATAATAATAGTAATAATAATAATAATAATAATAATAATAATAATAATAATAATAATAATAATAATAATAGTAATAATAATAAACAAAACAGTACAACTTGTAAAAAAGAAAAAAAGGTAAGAAGTAAAATTCAAGTTTTTTTTGTTGTTTTTTTTTGCCATGATTGAAATAATAAAAAAGTAGAAGTTTCAAAAATATCAAAAATAAATCCCTCTAAAAGTGAGTTAATGTGTAGATAATGTGTTTGATCGGGTCACAGTACACAGTTTGGACGGTATGGGCAGAAAATGTAGGAAAAATTAGAGGTGTGGGGGTGTAGGGGGGGTTACAATTGAGCTTATTAGCAGACAGAAGTCATAAATATGAGATAAGAAATACATAATTATGAGAGAATCGAAATTATGACATAAAAATTCCCAATCATAAGATAAAAGTCATAATTCTAAATATAAAGTCACAGTTTCTCAATGTTCTTTACTGAAGTATAAGTAAAAAAAAGTACAACTTCTCAGTTGAAAAAAGTATGAAAGTAAAACTTTAAACTATTTTTTTCTATGAATGAAATAATACTTATTTAACCAAGAAAAATCATAAAAGTTTCCAAAGTATCCAAAAAAATGGAAGAAGAAAAAAAAAACAAAACTCACATTTGAGATAAAAAGTCATCATGATGAGATAAAAAAAAATCATAAAAATAGGATTAAAAAAAGACATAATTAACAGATAAGTCAAAATGGTGAGATAAAGTAAATTAATAATTATGAGAAAAGACTGAAATAAAATGGCACCATGGAGATAAAAATGTTTAAAGTATGAAATAATAAATACATAATGATGAGATAAAAGTCATAATTATAATATATGAAGTCAAAGTTACTCCACTGATTTCCCCTGAAATCATTTATTTTTCATACTGTCAATTGAGATAAAAAGTCATGAGATTTTAAAAAAATGCATAATGAGACAAAAAGTCAAAAATATTAAATAAAGTTAAAAAATATGAGATTATAAAAAGTCATAATTATAATATATAAAGTCACATGTTCTGTCCTCCACTGGTTTTTAAGGAAAAGTAAAAAGTTTCTAGAAAAATAAATACTAAAATAAAATACAGAAACCTAAAACATCTACTTAAGTACAGTAACAAAGTACTTGTACTCAGTTACTTCCCACCTCTGCTGGTCAGACAGTTTATGTTACGAGTCCATGTGAGTTCTTCTGAGGTCAGTATTCTCAGATGTCACTTTCTTCCCATTTATTTCCAATGATGATGGTGATCTTTCCTTTTCTTCCTGAAATCAACGATCATTTTCAGATGTGGGAACGAGGAAGTACCTAAGTAGAAGTACTTTACATCTGAAATTACAAGAACAGTGGCTGTCTAATAAATAAAAAATACAAATATATATATATATATAATTGTATTTTTTATTTTATGTTTTTATTTTTTAACATATGCAATTACACTTTTATGCTTATGATCTTTGTTGGTAAGTATGTGTGAGTGTTAAGGGAAGTGTATGTGTGTTTTTTAACTTTTTAAACCTCAGTTTTTAAGAGTTCCATTTTATTCTTGTGTTTAAATTTTGCTGTATTTTTTTTTACCTATCCACCCATCCATCCATCTATCTAAAAATGGTTTATGTCAAGAAATAATAATTTTAAAAAAATCTAAATTGTGATATAAAAAGTCAAAATTCTGGGATAAAAATTCACAATGATGAGATAAAAGTCATAATTATAATATATAAAGTCATACTTTCTCTACTCCACTGATTTTAACTCTGAAGTGACTTATGTTTCATATACTGTCACATCTGTTTAGTTTGAAAAAGTAACGAGTCTATTATGAAAATATAAAGAGAATAAAGTACAGATAATTATATAAATATAAGGAGTATAAAGTACAGATAATTATATAAATATAAGGAGTATAAAGTACAGATATTTATATAAATATAAGGAGTATAAAGTACATATATTTATATAAATATAAGGAGTATAAAGTACATATATTTATATAAATATAAGGAGTATAAAGTACAGATATTTATATAAATATAAGGAGTATAAAGTACAAATATTTATATAAATATAAGGAGTATAAAGTACAGATATTTATATAAATATAAGGAGTATAAAGTACATATATTTATATAAATATAAGGAGTATAAAGTACATATATTTATATAAATATAAGGAGTATAAAGTACAAATATTTATATAAATATAAGGAGTATAAAGTACAGATATTTATATAAATATAAGGAGTATAAAGTACATATATTTATATAAATATAAGGAGTATAAAGTACATATATTTATATAAATATAAGGAGTATAAAGTACAAATATTTATATAAATATAAGGAGTATAAAGTACAGATATTTATATAAATATAAGGAGTATAAAGTACATATATTTATATAAATATAAGGAGTATAAAGTACAGATATTTATATAAATATAAGGAGTATAAAGTACATATATTTATATAAATATAAGGAGTGTAAAGTACAGATATTTATATAAATATAAGGAGTATAAAGTACATATATTTATATAAATATAAGGAGTATAAAGTACAGATATTTATATAAATATAAGGAGTATAAAGTACATATATTTATATAAATATAAGGAGTATAAAGTACATATATTTATATAAATATAAGGAGTATAAAGTACAGATATTTATGAACAAATGTAGGTAATAAAATAAAAAGTTTCCAGAAAAATAAATACTGCAGTAAAGTACAGATAGTTAATAATCTACAGTATTTGTGCTGTGGAGGCTGCAGCTCCTCTGGCTCCTCCTACAGGTCACATGTGACACCACAGCCAATAAGTGACTGTTGTTAGAGAAGTGAACTGTGCTGCTGTTACCCACTGAAGGGGAGGGGGTGGGTGGGTTTGGTTCAATTTATACATTTTTTTTTAAAGCAATACATCTTTGTTAACCCTTTTAGCACCATAATAATACATACCTGGTCTTTTTTTGTCTATTTTCTTAATAATTGTGTCAAAGTTGTTTTTGTGTTCTTTTAGCACCTTCAAAAAACACTGATTTACACATTATTAAAACTTCAAACTCAAACAATTGGAATATTACTTAAAAGCAGAGGTAGGAAGTAACTAAGTAGAAGTACTTTGTTACTGTATGTACTTTTCCTCCCAACATTTGTTCATAAATATATGTACTTTATACTCCTTATATTTATATAAATATCTGTACTTTATACTCCTTATATTTATATAAATATTTGTAGTTTATACTCCTTATATCTATATAAATATCTGTACTTTATACTCCTTATATTTATATAAATATTTGTACTTTATACTCCTTATATTTATATAAATATCTGTACTTTATACTCCTTATATCTATATAAATATCTGTACTTTATACTCCTTATATTTATATAAATATTTGTACTTTATACTCCTTATATTTATAGAAATATCTGTACTTTATACTCCTTATATTTATATAAATATCTGTACTTTATACTCCTTATATTTATATAAATATTTGTACTTTATACTCCTTATATTTATATAAATATCTGTACTTTATACTCCTTATATTTATATAAATATTTGTACTTTATACTCCTTACATTTATATAAATATCTGTACTTTATTCTCCTTATATTTATATAAATATTTGTACTTTATTCTCCTTATATTTATATAAATATCTGTACTTTATACTCCTTATATCTATATAAATATCTGTACTTTATACTCCTTATATTTATATAAATATTTGTAGTTTATACTCCTTATATTTATATAAATATCTGTACTTTATACTCCTTATATTTATATAAATATCTGTACTTTATACTCCTTATATTTATATAAATATCTGTACTTTATACTCCTTATATCTATATAAATATCTGTACTTTATACTCCTTATATTTATATAAATATTTGTACTTTATACTCCTTATATTTATATAAATATCTGTACTTTATACTCCTTATATCTATATAAATATCTGTACTTTATACTCCTTATATTTATATAAATATTTGTACTTTATACTCCTTATATTTATAGAAATATCTGTACTTTATACTCCTTATATCTATATAAATATCTGTACTTTATACTCCTTATATTTATATAAATATCTGTACTTTATACTCCTTATATTTATATAAATATCTGTACTTTATACTCCTTATATTTATATAAATATCTGTACTTTATACTCCTTATATCTATATAAATATCTGTACTTTATACTCCTTATATTTATATAAATATTTGTACTTTATACTCCTTATATTTATATAAATATCTGTACTTTATACTCCTTATATCTATATAAATATCTGTACTTTATACTCCTTATATTTATATAAATATTTGTACTTTATACTCCTTATATTTATATAAATATCTGTATTTTATACTCCTTATATTTATATAAATATCTGTACTTTATACTCCTTATATTTATATAAATATTTGTACTTTATACTCCTTATATTTATATAAATATCTGTACTTTATACTCCTTATATCTATATAAATATCTGTACTTTATACTCCTTATATTTATATAAATATTTGTACTTTATACTCCTTATATTTATAGAAATATCTGTACTTTATACTCCTTATATTTATATAAATATCTGTACTTTATACTCCTTATATTTATATAAATATTTGTACTTTATACTCCTTATATTTATATAAATATCTGTACTTTATACTCCTTATATTTATATAAATATTTGTACTTTATACTCCTTACATTTATATAAATATCTGTACTTTATACTCCTTATATTTATATAAATATTTGTACTTTATACTCCTTACATTTATATAAATATATGTACTTTATACTCCTTATATTTATATAAATATTTGTACTTTATTCTCCTTATATTTATATAAATATTTGTACTTTATTCTCCTTATATTTATATAAATATCTGTACTTTATACTCCTTATATTTATATAAATATATGTACTTTATTCTCCTTATATTTATATAAATATTTGTACTTTATTCTCCTTACATTTATATAAATATATGTACTTTATACTCCTTACATTTATATAAATATATGTACTTTATACTCCTTATATTTATATAAATATATGTACTTTATTCTCTTTACATTCTCACAATAGACTCGTTACTTTTTCAAACTAAACAGATGTGACAGTATAAAAAAATAAGTCACTTCAGAGGGAAAATCAGTGGAGGAGAGACAATTATAACTTTCTATATCATAATTATGACTTTTATTTCACAATTTAGACTTTATCTCATGGTTACACATTTCTAATGTCAGATTTATGACTTTTTTTATCTCATAATTTAGACTATTTTTCTCATAATTATGCTTTTTAATCTCATATTCATTACTTTTTTTAATCTAATAATTAACATTTATTAATCTCAATTGTTTCATTTTAACTCATGATTTAAAAACCTCTCATACTCATGAATTTCTTATCTCATTTTTATCTCGTAGCCATGTTTTAAAATCTCAGATTTATGAGTTTTAATGTCATTGTGACTTTTTTTTTTTTTTTCACTTTTCCAAAATTTTTTGTCCATACCCACAAAACTGAGTACTGTGACCTGATCAAACATCAAATATCACCACAGTAAATCACTTTTAACAACTTTTATTTTTTAAAATACTTTTGAAACTTCTCTTGGTTAAATAAATATTATTTCATCCTTGGGAGAAAAAAAATGCAGTTTTACTTTTGTACTTTATTACATATGAGAATTCACATTTTTACTTTTACTTCAGTAAAGGAGTTGAATAAGTACTTTTACTTTTACCAGAGTATGTTTCCATGCCAGTAGCTGTACTTCTACTTAAGTACAGAATGGTAGTACTTTTACCACCTCTACTTTTCCTAATCAGCAAAATCCAAACAAATAAAAGCTTGACATATATTGATTTCACATAATATATGTGTTTTTCACCTTTAAAGTTGAGGTACAGAAAAGCATGTACTTTTTCAGGATATTCTAATTTTCGCAGTAGTACCTGTAGTGTAGATAATGCTGACATCAGCAGACGCAGAGACATGATGACATCAGCTGGACTGATGCCAAAACAAACTGCAATATGTGCAAGACTTTGTTGTGCCTGGAAACACTGCTGTGTTTTAAATCAAATATCTGGTTTTTCACTGACAACCAGAGGTGGTAAAAGTACTCATATGCTGTACTTAAGTAGAAGTACAGCTACTTGTGTGGAAAAAAATAGATTGTAAAAGTAGAAGTACGAGTTCAAATCCTTTACTGAAGTAAAAGTAAAAAAAAAGGTACAACTTCCCAATTGAAATAAAGTAAAAGGTAAAACAGTATTTTTTTATTAATTTATTTTGCTATGGATGAAATAATACTTTATTATGAATAAAAAAAAAAAAAGACAAAAATTAAACAATAGGTTAATACTAAACAAGATTCAGTTTTGTGGTTATGGACAGAAAATGTAGGAAAAATGAAGAAAAAAGTGACAATTTAAATAAAAATGTATCATTGTTAGATTAAAAAAAGGTCATAAATATGACATTTTTTAAAAAATGGTTTATTAGAAAATTTAAAAAGTCAGAATTGTGACATAAAAGTCATACTATTAAGATAAATATGAGATAAGTACTGCATAATAATGAAATAAAAAGTAAAAAAAAAAAAGTCACAGTCATGGGATAAAAGTAAGAAAGTACAATTTCTGAATGGTAATCAAATAAAAAGTAAAATATATTTTTTTGTCATGGATGAAAAAATATTAATTTAATGAGAAAAATCTGAAAAGTTTCAAAAGTATTCAAAAATAAAGCCTTTAAAACTCAGTTAGTGTGTAGATAATGTGTTTGATCAGGTCACAGTTTGTAATTAGAATAAAGTACATATATTTATATAAATGTAAAGAGTATAAAGTACATATATTTATATAAATGTAAAGAGTATAAAGTACATATATTTATATAAATGTAAAGAGTATAAAGTACATATATTTATATAAATGTAAAGAGTATAAAGTACATATATTTATATAAATGTAAAGAGTATAAAGTACATATATTTATATAAATGTAAAGAGTATAAAGTACATATATTTATATAAATATAAAGAGAATAAAGTACAGATATTTATGAACAAATGTAGGGAAGAAATGTAAGAAGCTTCCTAAAAAAATATATACTTAAGTACAGTAATGATGTACTTTTACTCAGCTACTTCCCAGCTTTGTGCTGTGAGATGTATTGCAGTAGAAATACACGTACTGCAGTAGAAGCAGATGTACTGCAGTAGAAATACACGTACTGCAGTAGAAGCAGATGTACTGCAGTAGAAATACACGTACTGCAGTAGAAGCAGATGTACTGCAGTACAAATACACGTACTGCAGTAGAAGCAGATGTACTGCAGCAGAAATACATGTACTGCAGCAGATGTACTGCAGTAGAAATACACATACTACAGTAGAAGCAGATGTACTGCAGTAGAAATACACGTACTGCAGTAGAAGCAGATGTACTGCAGTACAAATACACGTACTGCAGTAGAAGCAGATGTACTGCAGTAGAAATACATGTACTGCAGCAGATGTACTGCAGTCGAAATACACATACTGCAGTAGAAGCAGATGTACTGCAGTAGAAATACACGTACTGCAGTAGAAGCAGATGTACTGCAGTAGAAATACACATACTTCGGTAGAAGCAGATGTACTGCAGTAGAAATACACATACTGCAGTAGAAGCAGATGTACTGCAGTAGAAATACACATACTGCAGTAGAAGCAGATGTACTGCAGTAGAAATACATGTACTGCAGTAGAAGCAGATGCACTGCAGTAGAAATACACGTACTGCAGTAGAAGCAGATGTACTGCAGTAGAAATACACATACTGCAGTAGAAGCAGATGTACTGCAGTAGAAATACACGTACTGCAGTAGAAGCAGATTTACTGCAGTAGAAATACACGTACTGCAGTAGAAGCAGATGTACTGCAGTACAAATACACGTACTGCAGTAGAAGCAGATGTACTGCAGTATAAATACATGTACTGCAGTAGAAGCAGATGTACTGCAGTAGAAGCAGATGTACTGCAGTAGAAAATACACGTACTGCAGTAGAAGCAGATGTACTGCAGTAGAAGTATGGACTTCCAGTGTGTAATTCATTGCAGTACTATAGTACAAGTACATGCAGTTAACTGCAGTATTAATATTCAGTTTGCTGAGCAGCCAGTCTGTTGTAACTCTAACCCTCCAGAGGGCTAGCAGGTTCCACCAGTGACCATCACTCACATCACTTCCATATTTCCACAGCAGACAGTGTGTGTGTGTGTGTGTGTGTGTGTGTGTGTGTGTGTGTGTGTGTGTGTGTGTGAGTGTGTGTGTGAGTGTGTGTGTGTGTGTGTGTGAGTGTGTGTGTGTGTGTGTGTGTGTGTGTGTGAGTGTGTGTGTGTGTGTGTGTGTGTGTGTGTGTGTGTGTAGTGTGTGAAGGTTGGTGGGGGGGGAGGGGGGGTCACCTAATGGAACACTCTAACTTTCCCCTCGTTCTACATGCAGAGACCCTGTTCTCCAGTGGGCGTGGCCTGTGTGCAGGGAGAGTGAGTGAGTACTCCTCTCTCGCATGTGCAGCTCCTCGGCGTCCTCGCGCTTCCTCTGCCTTCCTGTGGAAACTAGAACCTTCCTCGGTGTTGTGTTGTCAGCTGACGACTGCTGCCACTGAAGGACCCGGGAACAAACGTCAGTGAAACATTAGGAACTTCCTCTTGTGCTGCAGAGACTGCAGTTATAAATAGACTGAGCTATTTTCAGCCAACACTTGTGAGCTTTACTCAGTCCTGGTCCAGTCTGCACTGAGCCTCCATGTGGATCTGGTTACAGACACAAATATACATGAGGGTGAACCTGTTGGACCACAACTATTACCTGCTTCACCCAAGGGTGCTCTGTCTGTCTGCTGCACACCACTGAGAACACTGTAGAATAGAATAGAATAGAATAGAATAGAATAGAATAGAATAGAATAGAATAGAATAGAAAAGAACAGAATAGAATAGAATAGAATAAAATAGAACAGAAGAGAATGGAACAGAACAGAATAGAATAGAATAGAATAGAATAGAATAGAATAGAATAGAACAGAACAGAACAGAACAGAACAGAATAGAATAGAATAGAATAGATTAGAACAGAACAGAATAGAATAGAATAGAATAAAATAGAACAGAACAGAATGGAATAGAATAGAATGGAACAGAACAGAACAGAATAGAATAGAACAGAACCGAATAAAATAGAACAGAATAGAATAGAATAGAACAGAACAGAACAGAACAGAACAGAACAGAACAGAACAGAACAGAATAGAATAGAATGGAATAGAATAGAACAAAATAGAATAAAATACAATAGAATAGAACAGAACAGAATAAAACAGAATAGAATAGAATAGAATAGAATAGAATAGAATAGAATAGAATAGAATAGAATAGAATAGAATAGAAATACTTTATTGATTTCACAAATGGGACATTGCTTCATAACAGCAGCCTTCACATACATTATTGTTTTTATTGCTCTTAGTCACTCAGTTCATTTACGCTCTTGTATTTTTTCTGTAAATATTCTGTCCCTGTTCTGTTGTCATTTCACTTTCATTTTACATTAAGCAATTATAGAGTGTTTGTCTTGGACGTCATTCAAATGATTTGTTTTTCATTTAAAATAGAACTGGGCAGAACCGTGCTGCCTGTGTGTGAGTGTGTGTGTGTGTGTGAGTGTGTGTGTGTGTGTGTGTGTGTGTGTGTGTGTGTGTGTGTGTGTGTGTGTGTGTGAGTGTGTGTGTGTGTGTGTGTGTGTGTGAATGTCTCTGGTTTCCTGTTGATGCCATACTGTCAGAAATGCCTCCAGCCAGGGTCAGAGGTCAAAGGATGTGTGTCATTGTCATTTCCCCTCTCTCCCCCAGTGGCTCGTGATGCCTCTTCACACATAAAACACACACACACACACACACACACACACACACACACACACACACACACACACACACACACACACACTTTATGCCACACATCCACTTAGACACAGGTTAACATGAATATTCAGTTGTTTGGTCAAATACTGAGAAAATTAAACACAAAATGTAAGGTTTTTTTAGGGTGGGGGTTGTTCTGCCTTGGTGGAGTCTGTGTCCTCTGAGTGCTTTTCAGGTTCTGCATTATTACTCCACCAAGGAACGGCAGAGTTATGTTTGTGTCACTGTTTATATGTCTGTCTGTCTGTCTGTCTGTCTGTCTGTCTGTCTGTCTGTTAGCAAGATAACTCTAAAAGTTATGGACAGATTTAACTGAAGTTTTCAGGAAATGTTGATACACAAAGAACAAATGACAAAAGTTTGGTGGTGATCATTGTGTGTGTGTGTGTGTGTGTGTGTGTGTGTGTGTGTGTGTGTATGTAAGGGGGGAGGGGGGACACACACTGACAAACCCAATGTTTTTCAGTCCGTCCGTCCATCCCCCCGACCGCTGTTCACAAAAGTGAAAGTGAAATCTATGGCTCATTTAGGGGGGTGGAGTGATCTGCCTTGGCGTAGTTTGCTTTTTGAGTTTTGACTATTTTATGAATGAACTACAAAAGACTCCGCCAAGGCAGATCACCCCCCACCCCCCTAAATGAGCTATAGATTTCACAGTGTTTCCCCAGTGCAGGGGTCTGTAACTCCAGTCCTAGAGAGCCACTGCCCTGCATGTTCTAGATGTTTCCTTCTTTCAACACAACACATTCAGATGCTCAGCCTATCATGTGCAGAACACTGAGGATGACTGTCAGGTGTGCTGGAAGAGGGAACCATCTATAACACAGGTGTCAAACTCCAGTCCTCGAGGGCCGGTGTCCTGCATGTTTTAGATATTTCCCTCTTCCATGTGATTCAGTTTAACCCTTTAACTCCTGAGAACTAACAAAATAATTGGTAACATGAGCAAAGTAAGACACAAATGGCAGAAAATCTAAGAAAAATACTACAATAAAAACAAACAAAATGTAGAAAAATAAACAAAATGAGCAACAAAAACTAATAAATATTTACAAAATGACAAATAATGTGGAAAAGTTTTGAAAAAAAATTACTAAAGAAGAAAACTACTATTGAAATTTGGTCTCAGCAATTTTAATTTTGCCTTTAAAAATGTTTAAATCATTTTTTGTTCAAAAAATCTTGCTTTTTGGCACCTTGTCCATGCACAAAACTAAAAGGAAAACGGTTGAATTTTTCTGAATATTTAAACTAAATCATCCATTCAGAATGCATCAGCACTGACACTTAAAGAGTTAATAATCAGCTCCTCATCAGACTGATAATGATGCAATGGCCTCTAGGTGTAATGGAAGAGGGAAACATCTAAAACATGCAGGACACCGGCCCTCGTGGACCACAGTTTGACACCCCTGATCTAAAACATGCAGGACAGTGGCTCTCTAGGACCAGAGCTGCAGACCCCTGCCCCAGTGCATTATAAACCCAGTAGGCCTTGCTCACACCCCTACCCCCCCCATATTTATTTATTTTTTTATTTTACAAAACCATAATGGGCCACCAGTAGTCTTTACTAGCGGACCTACCACCAGGCTTAACAACATTTCTGGGGGAAACCCTGTTTCACTTTGACTTCTGTGAGTAGTGGTCTGTCAAGATGGGGTGAGGTGAAGGGAAGGACTCAGATGCACAGTGCTGAAGGGAAAAATAATTTAATAACAGACTGAACAAAAGCAGATAAAGACAGAGATAAAACTGAAACAAGACCAAACAAAACCTGGGGGGTAGATCAGCCAGAGTCTGTGGTGGTGAAAATTGTCCAGGTTATTGTGGCAAGAGTTATGGAGGTGACAAAGCTGAATGGTTTTGCACCGGCAACTGTAGGCTTCACTGCTTAAATATTGTAGATCAGCAACGACTTGGAGCTGCACGGTGCAGGACCAGGTGAATATGGAGAGCAGTGGGGAAAGGTCATGACAGTGGACTGGACTGACTAACCAAACACACCAACCCCCACCCCCCCAGCATCAGCCAAAACAAGTTCATAGCATTTTGAGTTATCTCGCTAACAGAAAGACAGATAAACACCGGCAAAAACGTAACTCTGCCGTTCCTTAATATGTAATTAATTTAAATCAGAAGTCAGTTCTTCTACACAGATACTGCAGATACTTTACTGCACTTTGATATTAGTTTGTCCAATTCCAATGTGTCCGTGGGACATACGCAGTACACTCTGACAAGTCCTTTTGGAAAATGGGCGAGCAGTGGGGGGCATTTAGGAAAGTAAGCGTGCAGTAGAGGGGGTGGGTGTTCAGGAAAGGACATAGGAACAAAGAAGAGAATCAGACAAAGATATTAAAATTCCATTACATGTCCCACCTTAAAACCATTTGTTCTGTATGTATTTAGCTAAAGCCAAAAATACACATCCTCTGTTTCAGCTGCTGCGAAAAACTGTAACAACAGCTGAGGAGAGTGGATAAGAGATGGGAAGATGGTGGACCACACAGCAAGTAGAACAGGCCAGACATAAAAATGAGTACTAGTATTAGTGTTAGTACTGGTACCTTGAATATGAATGAGTGAGAACGAGAGGAAGTGGAATGATTATTTTAATGATGAAATGTAGAAATGGTTTTCACTTCCATTAAGTTACAGTTCTATGGAGGCTCAAAGAATTATCTACTATAAGAAAGAAAGAGAACAGCAGAAAAAATAATTCACTATACGAAAAAAATAAAATAAAATCACCCATCTTTTCAGTTAAGGGGGCGCTGTTTACCCAAAAGGTCTTTGCTTTAGAATTAGAGCCCCTGCTTCAGAGGATTTAATAAATATGTATTGTGTTCATCTGTCAGACTTTAAACATAAGAGGGTTTCACTTAATTTAACTAAGAATATTTCTCAGTAATTGCGTAATCGTTCCATTGAGCTTGTGCACGAGGGTGGGACTTGAGGACAAGTGAACCAGGCAGTTGCTTGGAGCCAAAGCCACTAAAAATGGACAAAAGTGACTAATAAACCAACAAAATAATAAGTAACATGGACATAATAAGACACAAACAGAAGAAAAGTGAAGAAAAATAATAAAAGAAAATGTAGAAAAATAAACAAAGTAAGCATCAAAATGAGCAAAAATTCATAAATATGTACAAAATATTAAATAACGTGAAAAAAAAATTGCTAAAAAATTAACTGAAAAGAAGAAGAAGAAGAAGAAGAAAGATTGTAATTTGTAATTTGGTCCCAGTAGTTTTAGTTTTGGGTTTTTCTTTACTTTTTGACACCTGATTATCTCCACACATCAGTTCCATAATCAAAAGTCAGTAAAAACACAGTTTAAATAAATGAAAAAAAATAAATAAATAAAAATTCTGAATATTTAAACTAAACCATCCATTCAGAACATGTCATTTCCTGTCTACATTACTGCAGCTCCCTCCTGGTTGATCTACCAGCCTGTGCTATAAAACCTCTGCAGATGGTGCAGAACCTCTGGTATTCACTCAACCCAAAGGCGTCCATGTTAGTCCTGTCTTTATCCGGTTACACTGGCTACCAGTAGTTTCCCAGATCAAGCACAATACCTTGACCCTTGCCTTCAAAACCATCTCAGGAACTGCCCCTGCTTAACTGAAGGATATGCTAAAGCCTTATGCTCCTGCCAGAGGTCTAAACTCCACCAACACAAACCAAATGTAAGTGATCCCAGTCAAAACCCTTCTCTGTATTAGTCCCTCAGTGGTGGAACACACTCCCAGAATCTACAAGACTAGCATTATCTTCTCAACCTTCAAGAAGCGGGTGAAGACTCTCCACTTTCGTGATTACCTACTGCACTGATACCTGTGCTGGTCCAGACCTGGGGTAGACTATCCATGTTGCATGGTGTGTGTGTGTCTGTCTCTGTTTATGTCCACTCCACTTGACCCTGTATCAAAGTATTTGAGAAAACCTGACTGACCCCAGACAGCATTTGCACCTATTGTTCTGTATATTTCCTGTCGACCTTGTAACTGCGAGGGTTATAGGATATAATTATGTCCTCTATTGTATGTCGCTTTGGATAAAAGCGTCTGCCATATGTACTATAATGTAATGTAATGTAATATGATGTAATGTAATGTAAGGTAATGTAATGTAATATGATGTAATGTAATGTAATGTAATGTAATATGATGTAATGTAATGTAATATGATGTAATGTAATGTAATGTAATATGATGTAATGTAATGTAATATGATGTAATGTAATGTAATATGATGTAATGTAATGTAAGGTAATGTAATGTAATGTAATGTAATATGATGTAATGTAATGCAATTTAATGCAATGTAATGCTATGCAATGTAATGTAATGTAATATGATGTAATGTAATGTAAGGTAATGTAATGTAATGTAATATAATGTAATGTAATGTAATGCTATGCAATGCAATGTAATGTAAAATCAGTGCTGATGCATCAAATTATTGTGTGAATCTGTTGTGACACGCCTGAATTGAAAAGCACTAAAGAAAAAAAATGGTTACATCATGTTTACAGCACAACTTATGATGCATTTGGCTCCACTGAGGTAAATTACGTAAGGAGTTAGTGGATATATGGGAGGGGTCTGGAAGTGTGTGACAGCTCTGGAAACTCATCCAGATGATGTAGAGTGTGTTTATCCAGCAGCAGTCAAGATGTTTACAGTCTTCTGTCATTAAGACACATGTACAGCTGTTACGTCACATTTAACCCTTTCACCCTGTTCAACTTCACACACATCAGACTGTCCTGTATGTGTGTGTGTGTGTGTGTGTGTGTCTGTGTGTGTGTGTGTGTGCGTAGTGTGGAGGTCCTGGTTACTGTGGCCCGCGGGGACAGGAAGTACACCGCCACCACAGCACAAGCCCCTTATTTGTTTGCAGAAAGCGTGCGGTGCAAACGTGTGCCACTTGCTTGTATATCCTAAGGGAAGTACCAGTGAGTTCCGTCATGTACACAAACACACACACACACACACACACACACACACACACACACACACACATACTTGTTTCCATGTCTCATGAGGACCAAGTTTGTAATCAAGGAGCCGTTGGGTAGTGAGTGTAAACTTTTAGCGTTTTTTTTGTTTTTTTATCAAATAAAAATAATAATTATTAAACTTAAAAAAAATATTACATTCAAAGAATTCAAAAATAAAAATGAATGAATAAATACAATGGCAATAATTAAAAAAATAAAATAATAATTACAAAAATGAAAAAACAAATACAAATGAATAAATACAAAAACAATAATTTATAAATGTATTTAAATTGAATTAAAAAAAAGTAAAAAAAAAAATACACATCTTCAAACCTTTTGAAAAATACATGTTTTGCTTTACATGTGTTTCCCTCATGCTTTATGGGGACTTCCTGAAAAAACAAATCACATAATTTCATCATTTCATCACATTACAAAACAAAACACATAATTTCTATTTTACTAGTGGGGACCTTTATTTATATTTAACCCCCATGGAGAACTCAATTTTGGTCCCCATAGTGTCAGAGGTCTCCTTGGCGTGACTGTGTAAACATATAAATGTCCCCATAAAGATAGGAATTCAAGTATACACACACACATAATCTATCTCAATCTACTATATAAATAACTTTGTTCCTGCTGTTGTCACTGCACTGAACAAAGTTATGCAGGATGGATGACACATAAACTATAAACCATCAACCTATTCTTATTTATTACCCCCCCCCCCCCCCAAAAAAAAAAAAAAAAGGGGGGGGGTTGTTTTTCAGTCAGTTTGTTTGTCTGTCTTTCACTAAAATGACTGGTTCAGAATAGATCCCATTAAAATGTTGGTGAATGTAGGTCAAAGGTCAAAGGTCACAGTCACCAAAAATGAGTTTTAGCAATGATAAGAGATAGGATCAAGGTTCTAGATAAGATAGAACCCACCTATGGGTTCTAATAAAGTTCAGCTGGTAGAGTGGGTCGTCCAATGAGCAGTGGATCGAATCACACACACATGCATATATGTGTGTGTGTGTGTGTGTGTGTGTATGTTTTAATGGGTGAATGTGAAGAACGGTAAAGAACTTTGGGCAGCATAGGTGCAGAAAATGGGCTGTTTAAGCTCAGTCCATTTACACATCAATGTTGGACATCACAAAAAAGACGTCATCTGGAGTAACGTTGTGTACCTAGAGACGATGAATGGACGTACACTAGTGAGGAGAAAAACATGTGCACAGTAGGACTGTAAACAACTTTGAGTAACATGAAGGTAGAAAAGTGCTGAAGGAGTGCAGTCCTTTTACCATTAACACACACACACACACACACACACACACACACACATACTCGTTCAAGTAGTCTTTGGGTAGTGAGTGTAAACACATCTTCTTTTCATAATAAAAAAAATAAAAAAAGAATAATAATTCGAATTTTTTTTTAGATTTAAACATTTAAATAAAAATGGATGAATAAATCAATAAATGGAATAATAATAATAATAAAAAATAATAATTAAACTAATAAAAAATGTTTTAAAAAGAATAATATAAGAAATAAATAATGTGGAAAAATACAGAAAATAAATGTATTATTATTATTATTATTTAATTTTTTATTTATTTTTAAATAAACACATCTTCAAACCTTTGAAAATCAACCTTTCACTTTGTACCTGTTTCTCCATGCTTTACGGGGACTTCCGGGGAAAAAAAATTTAATTAATGTATTAAAAGGACCACATTATTTCTATTTTACTAGTATTCAGCCCTTGTGGGGACCTGACTTTTGGTCCCCATGGTGTCAGAGATGGTGTGACTGTGTAAATATATCAATGCCCCCATAAAGATAGGAATACACACACACACACACACACACACGTCACACACACTCAATCTACTGGGCGGGTACATGGGAATGTCTAAGACAGGATGCTGGATTCAGGAAGAAACCCTGTCTAGGCCAGACCTGCACTAGTGTGTGTGTGTGTGTGTGTGTGTGTGTGTGTGTGTGTGTGTGTGAGTAAAAAACACGTAAGCAGTGCCATCAGTCATCCAACAGGAGCCAAGGGGAAACAACAAGATGAACTCCCTTCACTGGTATTTTAAAACCAAATAAATCTTTAAATCAATCCAGAAGCTTCTACCTCATGTTGAATCATCAGGAAAAAAAAATAAATTGCTGATATATTTAAAATACATATGTTTTTACCCCTCCTACTAAAAGACACATATCCTCTGCATGTGACATTCATCTTGAGTTGGGCTGAGCTTTCACATCCTCCCCTGGATCCCAGAGCCAGAGTGGTAACATCCTCCTGCTGCAGTGAGGGGAAGCTGGCCTCACTGTGACTGTGCTCTGCAACAGGTAACACCCTGAAGCCAAAGCTCTTCTAATGTTCTACCTCTGCCCTCCATGACTGTCAACGTCCTCCCTGTCGCCTCAGGTAAGAACACTTACTTATACTGTTTCAACAAAAAACTGAATAATTATCGATAAAGATGTGCACAGGAAATGAGCCTGTGGAAAATGTAGTCAAATTTAAGAAACTTTACTCAACGCAATGCATTTGGTCCTTCTCTAAAAAAAAAAAAAAATAGAAGTTACTCTTTAGGCAGAGCTGTCCAAACTCAGTATAGTGTTACATTTACTGAATATATGGACTGATTATAGAGCTATATTTATTGAATATAGAGCTATATGTGTTGGATATAGAGCTAAATGAACTAAATATAGAGCTAAGTTTACTGAATAAAGAGCTAAGTTTACTGAATATAGAGCTAAATGTACTGAATATAGAGCTACATTTACTGAATATAGAGCTAAATGTGCTGATTATAGAGCTATATTTATTGAATATAGAGCTATATGTGTTGGATATAGAGCTAAATGAACTAAATATAAAGCTAAGTTTACTGAATAAAGAGCTAAGTTTACTGAATATAGAGCTAAATGTACTGAATATAGAGCTAAATGTACTGAATATAGAGCTAAGTTTACTGAATATAGAGCTATATGTGTTGGATATAGAGCTAAATGTATTGAGTATAGAGCTAAATGTATTGAGTATAGAGCTAAATGTATTGAATATAGAGCTAAATGTATTGAGTGTTGAGCTAAATGTATTGAATATAGAGCTGCATTTATTGAATATAGAGCTGCATTTATTGAATATAGAGCTAAATGTATTCTTTTTGAGGAAAATATGTTTTACTTTTTACTATTTTTTACTCGCTCTGTGTATTAACATCACATTTTTTTCTTGTCAGGCACCTCTTGGCATGGTTTTCTTGGCACGTTTTCTTTCAGCTGTACTTAAGGATTGGATAACGTTTCGTGTGAGGAGGGAGATTTTTTTTATTTATTATTTTCTCGACAGTCACGCCTGACAAATTGGGATCACCACCAACAACAGCAGCAGCAGCAGCAGCAGCAGGAAACAGAAACCGTCCAACTCAGCACACTTTCAAAGAAGCACCCTGAAAGAAATAGCAACAATGATGGAACTGAAAATCCAGTTGATCCCAACAGGGGAAATCATCCTCTCCCCAGGGAAGAATGGAGAAAACTACTGCCACGGCTGCAAGGTCAGTGTCCACACTGCAGCCAGGGCAGACCTGGAGTCAGATGTTTCCACCGTACGACTTCAGTCTGATGGGTTTTTGTGCAGCTCACTGAGTAGAATCTGATGCTGACACAGCTGGGGTTATGAGGTTCAACTCCCATAAGGCTGATGTTGAGACACATTTGAAAGGGATGTGAATTGTTTCAGAATGGAGATGGCGTCCATAAATCACATCAGCTGTGGTTTGTAAATAAACTTACAGTCTTTTTGGGTCAGCATTACACCAAATAATTCACATTAAAATACAGACATAATTAAGCCCCACTCCAGACTGCCATTTAAATACTAGATTAAAGTAGATTATCCCTTTAATGGCTACCATTATTACAGATGGCCTATGTTCGTTTATGTGGTTTGTGTAATAATATCATAAAATTAATGTCTTCTTTGAAAAAAACCCCAACAACTTTCAATATATGTGAATTAATTATATGTAATACGTGTTTAAAATGGTGTGTTATAATGACAAATAAAACAACAGATTTACCATATTTAGTATTACAAACAACTGTAAATGTTTATAATGACAGTTTATAAGATTATAGAAACTGTTTTACATGTGTTCTAATATTTTTTACCTAGATCATTCTGCGTTCAATTATTATTATTATTATTTTTAAACTTATTTCCAGTCATTTGTTAATGAACTGTATAAATTGAAAAAATGCAGATAAACAGTGGGGAAAAAAATCTGTAAAACTCAAGAAAAACACACTAACAGAACACACTAAAACAGCACTATCACAATTATGTACAATTATTTACAGTAATTCAGCAGTAAAACACAATTAAAATCTCATTAAAACACAGTTAAACTTCACTAAAACATTGCTAAAAGTCATAAATCTCTCTCTCTCTCTCTCTCTCTCTCTCTCTCACCATCTACCTTCTGCTGCTTTAAGCTCCGCCCACTTCCACCCCTCCCCCTCAGCCAATGCAGGCTTCTACCCTCATGTGTTATAGAATACAAAGTACAGATAAAAGATGACATTTGGACATTTTCAAAATAGCACAAACAGTGGATGAAAAAAATGTCTCATCAGCTACACATTCATTTTCTAACAGTTAAAGTGTTTGTGTCTAACATCACAACTGTCAACAACTACATTCCTGTAGATCCAGACACCACCATTTTTTTTCCCACTATTTAATTATTTCAACAAAATAAAATGAGGAAATCACCCCCAACCCCCCAAAAAAAACCCATTCTGTCAGTCCCATTTATTTGTAGAAAATGAATACTTATATTGTTTATGCATTTTAAATAATGATAAGAAAGTGAGTTTGTATTCAGTTTCAATGTTAAAACACCAATGTTATAACATTGGACATTAATATTTGGTAGGATATCTGATTGTCACTCTCTCTTCATGTTGCCATGGAGATAGATTTGTAATTCATGCTGCAAAAGTGATGATCTGTGACACTTTCCTCTTCAGCCTGAATTTAAAGTGGTTTAATAATGTTCACAATGGTTTAAATGACTAATGTATTAAATGATGAGAACACTGGACGTATTATATAACTTGTGGTGTCATACTGAAATTGGAATTACTGACTAGTTTGACATAACATCACTTTGTCTGCAAATTTTGCAGTACTTAAAATGAAATTATGAATACAGATGTTGACTTTTGCCTTCATCGTTTAACTTCCTGAGACTTTAGCAGTTCGGCAGTAAAAAAAACAAACAAACAAACATTAAAATAACCAACACAATGAACAAAAACAGCCAAAGTGATCAATAAATCAATAATAAACCAAGAAAATTATAAATAACATGAACAAAGTAAGAACAAACAGCCCAGCGGTGAGGAAAAAAATAATAAAATAAAAAAAATAAATGTAGAAAAATAAATAACAGAGGCAACGGAATGAACAAAAACTCATAAATATTTACAAAATAATAAATAACTTGAAAAAATTGGCAAAAAGGAAGCAAAAATAAATTAAGTATTGTAATTTGGTTCCAGTCATTTTCATTTTGGTTCTTTTTTTATTTATTTTTTTAAATCAATTGTTTTTTTGACGCCTGTTTATCTTCATACATCAGTTCTATGAACAAAACTCAGTAAAAAAAAACCAGTCAAACAGTATTTTTTCTGAATATTTAAATGAAACCATCCATTCAGAACATGATGCATCAGTAGTTAAAGGGTTAAAGGCGTATTAACTAATAGGTTCACTTATACCCTGGCCTCACTTTACCCAGATTACAGACATCTGGTGAAATAAATGTGAATCATTCATGTGTTTGGTGAATAATGGAACAGTGGGAAATCCAAAAACTAAGAAGACAATATGAAAACCTTCTCCTTAAAACCCAGAAATATAAAGAAGAGTAAACATAGTGTCAAGAATATAGTGAATGTAAAACCAGTGGATCCATTCAGTTGAGTGAATAAACTAAAGCCTTTTATAATGTTTTCCATCATTTAAATCTTAAATTTAACCCAATATATCCAAACTAATTTACCTCCTTCACATGATTTAAGTTGACTTTGTGAAATGAATGTGTTAAATATTATACTGTAACTTTAGGAAGGAAAATGTGATCAGAAGTGAGTTGTTATTTAAACAGGAAGGACTCAGTGAGAAGGATATCCTCTCATTTAAAACCCTTAATATAGGAATTTAAATCTAAGTATATAGTAAAAGTAAAAGTTAAATTAAGTGGAGATAATTCATTTGACTATAGCATATATACAATTACAGGGTGTCCCATAAATCTGCACAGATTAAAGACACAACTATTCTGTCCTACAAAGTAAAAAGGCAGTAACTGCACAGACACCAAACTGAGAAAAATGACCTTAAAGTTCTGTTGTTGTTCAGTCCCAGTAGTTGTAGGTAGATTATTGCAAAAAACACACTACGCCTTATATTTGGATTAATTCTGGTTGTGCTTAGTGACTGGGAATTTAGACTTTATCTCACAATTTTGGCTTTTTATCTCATGATTTCGACTTTTTATCACATAATTTAGACTTTTTATCTCATAATTTTGACTTTTTATCACATAATTTAGACTTTTTATCTCATGATTTCGACTTTTTATCACATAATTTAGACTTTTTATCTCATAATTTAGACTTTTTATCTCATGATTTTGACTTTTTATCAAATAATTTAGACTTTTTATCTCATGATTTTGACTTTTTATCACATAATTTAGACTTTTTATCTCATAATTTTGACTTTTTATCACATAATTTAGACTTTTTATCTCATGATTTAGACTTTTTATCTCATAATTTAGACTTTTTATCTTATAATTTAGACTTTTTATCAAATAATTTAGACTTTTTATCTCATAATTTTGACTTTTTATCTCATAATTTTAACTTTTTATCACATAATTTAGACTTTTTATCTCATGATTTAGACTTTTTATCTCATAATTTTGACTTTTTATCACATAATTTAGACTTTTTATCTCATGATTTCGACTTTTTATCACATAATTTAGACTTTTTATCTCATAATTTAGACTTTTTATCTCATGATTTTGACTTTTTATCAAATAATTTAGACTTTTTATCTCATGATTTTGACTTTTTATCACATAATTTAGACTTTTTATCTCATAATTTTGACTTTTTATCACATAATTTAGACTTTTTATCTCATGATTTAGACTTTTTATCTCATAATTTAGACTTTTTATCTCATAATTTTGACTTTTTATCACATAATTTAGACTTTTTATCTCATGATTTAGACTTTTTATCTCATAATTTAGACTTTTTATCTTATAATTTAGACTTTTTATCAAATAATTTAGACTTTTTATCTCATAATTTTGACTTTTTATCTCATAATTTTAACTTTTTATCACATAATTTAGACTTTTTATCTCATGATTTTGACTTCAGTTAATGCACCTTATGTAAAAAACAATAATTGACAGTTTACCTTATAGTGTAGAAAATACAGTAATTCCATAATCTGTTTCAGTCTAATATAGTGATTGACTGTAAAATATTGGGGCAGGGTCTTAAATGGACATTGGTAAGAACATATTAATGGTCTTTACTGCTGTTTTGTTTTGTTTTACTAGTACTTTTGCAGTTACTGTACAAACCCCACACCAATTTTCTCCATAACGACAAACATTTGAGATATTTTATTACATGACAAAGAATGATTTGAATGTTGCAAAAAACACAATAACAAATTTTTGCCAAGAAATGCAGTTACAGTCTTTTTGCTTTGTAGGACAGTATATGGTTCTAATATGTATGTCTTTATATTCAGATAATAACCCAAAGAATGCATTTGAACGAAGGCCAATGAATTAAAATCATCCTTATGGCCAGTTCAGTATTATATAAATAAAAAATGATTAATGTAAAGAAACATTTATTTTTCCTGTATATGGAGACTTATGGGACACCCTGTAGATAGATTTTTGGATATGTTGCACATTTGTAACAGTAGGCACTAAGGGGTTAATCTGCAATAACTAGGAAAACTAACCTTCTGAGCGATTAAATATAGTCTATATATTATATATAGTATATATGTATATAAATATCCTAATATAGTAGCGGTGGGAGAAAAAATCGTTTCACATATGTATCGGGATTTTTGGTTTTACGATTTTTAAATAGATTTTTTTTGTTCAAAAATAGATTTTTCCTCATATTTAAATGATCAATTTTAAGCCGAGTGGGGAAACAAACTACCGCTTGTAAAGACCGTAGACGACTGTATGAGTCACACAGATGACAGCTAGCTTAATATCGTATTAGCTTCAACAACACACCAGCGCTAAACAACATTAACTTATGCGCAGATAAACAATACACTATGCTAATATCTATTCCAACTGTATTGTGTTATTAATCTGACCTTGTGTCATTTACACACAGTAATAAACCAAGAGGATATGAATTAGAGTTGGGAAAAAGAGGGTGATTAGCTAATTCTAAACACGGAGGTGGTGTGTTCAGGACCGTCGTAACATCTCTGGTGCGTCTCTGAAACCTTAAAGAAAATGAGTTGTTCCTGAATAAATATAGTTAAACAGTCAACAATAATTAAAGTGTGCTGTCTTTCTAACAGAAGGGAAGAGCAGAGCTGGACATGTACACTTTAAAGTTCACTTTATTATGAAATATGTTCATTTAAAGGCTCCTATTTGTGTTGTGTGCAGATAAATGTAGCAGTTTACTTCCCAAAGACTGATTCAAATATATTACTGCTGAATAAATATGAACTGACTCACATATGATGTGCATTTTTGGGGGGGAATATGGCTCCTGATATGATCTGTAGGCATCATTATTCACCTTTTTCATGTGGGTTTGGTGTTAAAAAGGCAATCGGGAATATCAGGAATATCGGGAATATCGATGAATCGCAATTTAAATCAAATCAGCACCCAAAAAATCGTAAAAGAATCGAATCGGCATGAGAGCATATCGTCCCAGCCTTATAATATAGTATATATCATATAGACCAAGGGTGTCAAACTCATTTCAGTTTATTTTCACATTAAGCCAAATTTGATGTGCAGAGGTAAAATAGTAAAATAATAATAACGTAAATAATAAAAAATAAATTGCGAAAAAAAAAAGAAAGATCTGTGGTGAAAATGTTTACATCCTTTAAAACAATGTCAATAATATGAACAAAGTGAAATTTCTGAAGAAAACTATGTACAGTTTTAATATTATGTCTCAGTTTATCATTTAAACATGTAAATTACATGAAACACTAAATAATAGGCAGAATATTGGTAAACTTGCCCTTCACACATTTAAAAAAAATTTTCATATTAGTTCAGGTTATTTGTAAAATGATCATTTTAATGCAGATAAAATAAAGTAACATGAAAATTTTTACATTTACAAAGAGAAACATTTGTAGTTATGAGTATTTATACGTTATTATGAGAGTATTTTACTGATCTGACCCACTGGAGGTTAAATGAATCTGTATGTGGAACCTGAACTAAAATGATTTATATCTTCAGTGTCATTTTTCCATTTCACAAACTCATCCCAGGGGCCAAACTGGACCCTTTGGAGGGGCCACATGTTTGACACCTCTGACATAGACTATCTTTAGCCCCTCAACCATGCTTATTTGTGATTAACTATATGAAATAGAGTGCATCTCTTAGAATGAAACAATGATATAATACATTACAAAGTACACTAATGTATTTACAGATTCTACATTATTATTATTATTATTATTATTATTAACTTTCGTGGCGTTTACATACGGGTTTTTAAAGACGCATTGATCATTTGGACACGTTATGTACTCTGTCATGTGGGAGGGGGTTCATAATGACAGCTGATAATATACAGTATCCCAGGAATGAAATGTACCCCCTCCCCTGGTATAATTTATCATGTGGTTGCAGTGCAGTGTGGGCTGAGGCAGGATTAGGATGTACAGTTAGAGGAATGTAGTTCAGTTTCACAGCCTACCGGGTACTGGTCACTGATGATCGGTGAGCTGTGGAATGTACTGTAGCACGGGATGGGAGGAAACGACAAAGACATTCCAGTACACAGCTTCATTTTTTCCCTTCCTACATTCCTTCAAGGTCAAATCTCCCTGTAGCTCTATACCAGTGGTCTCAAACATGTGGCCCAGGGGCCAAATGAAGCCCACCAAACATTACAATGCAGCCCCTGAGCTGAAGAAAAAAAAAAAAAAAAAGACTATATTTTCCTCGAATTTTTATCTCTGTTTATAAATGATGACGACTTCAAATGTCTTTTTTTGGTTTAGTGTACAAAACTAACATTAATTTATAAAAAAAATTATTTGCATTTACAAACTATTCAGTAACAATAAAATGTAAATAATTTGAACAAATGTGAACAACTTAAAATGTTTAAAAAAAATTAGACACAATTTCAACCATTTTCTGCTTCTGTTACTAAGAGGTTAGTGTCTTTGTAGAACTGATCCATAATAAAAACACATGGAGTAATGATAAACTGAGGGAGAATATTGTTAAAATGAACCTGAATTTCCTTGTGCATTTGCATTTAGATAATTTATAAAAGTACTTTCATAATTTAATGGGGGGTTTTTTTTTGTACTAAAACAATGACAAAAACTTGGAGTCATTATTTTTTGTATAGGTTATTATGTTTTAATTTTACAGCTCTGGCCCATTGGAGAACAAATCAGGCTGAATGAGGCCCCTGAAGAAAATGAGTTTGAGACCCCTGCTCTATACTGTATGTGTGTGTGTGTGTGTGTGTGTGTGTGTTTGTCTTCCTATCTTTATGGGAACATTGATCTGTTTACATCAGGGCGTGTTGAGCCGCATTTTGTAATAAACATCCAAAATGTAATAACTTTTACATTTCATTTTGTAACAAACTGCCATATTTTATGATAAATGTTTGTTACATTATGTAATAATTGATTCCATTTTGCAGCAGCAGGTGTTTTGTTAGTGTGGTATTAAAACTAAAGGAGCTGTTTGGGAAACATTCCAAGTGTCCAAGTTGGTAATTAGACTTATTAGACATTAGGATAATTTGAAATTATGGAAATATTTTGGAAATAGAAATGTTGTTGTTTCTTTAGCCTTTTGAGGTCATTTCAAATTTGTTTAAAATTATTGTTAGTGGATAAATGATCTGGTCACAGCAGCTCTGTAAACAAGCAGAAGACACTTATGTTATTTATCCTCTTCAGCCCCAAGGTGGTTTTCTGGCAAATTCTGCCTAAAATGCATGCTCAAATTAAAGTAAAATACAGTTAACAAACAAATAAACTGTGCTTTTGAATTGTTATTACGTAATGCACCATGTTATTACATTTTCTACAAAATAAAAAAGTTGTAAGTTCATTTTGTAATAATCTTCTCAAAATGTTATAACTTATTATATAATGTGACCAAATTTATTACAAAATGCGGCTTTATTATAAAATGAAATGAAAAAGTTATTTCATTTTGGACGTTTATTACAGGGCTCTCAAACTCTTTTTCTCCAGGGGTCACATTCAGCCTGATTTAATTTCCAATAGGCAGAACCAGTAAAATAAAAACATAATAACATATAAATAATGACAACTCCAAATTGTTGTCATTGTTTTAGTGCGAACAAAAAGAAACCCATTAAATTATGAGAATACTTTTATAAATTATCCAAATGCAAAAACAAACTTACATTTTATAAGTGAATGTGTTTTATTATGGATCAGTTCCACAAAGACACTAAACTCTTCGTAACAGAAGCAGAAAATGGTTCAAATTGTGTCTAATTTTCTTTAGACATTTTAGGTTGTTCACATTTGTTCAAATTATTCACATTTTATTAGTTTATTAGTTTGTCAATATATATATTTTTATAATTTAATCTTATTTTTGGCCATTAGACAATCACACAAATTAGAAATTGTCATCATTTATAGGCAAAGAATAAACTCAGAAGAAAATATGAAGTCATTTAAAGGTGTCATTACGCTGAAAACCACTTTTCCAGGCTCCTTTTGGAATCTGATGGTTCACCCCGAGTTACCAACACATGCTGTGTCACCTCCACTGGCTGTATTTACCATTCATAGAAAACAAATGACAAACGAGTAACTCAGAAAAAGTCTGTCCACTACATGTCATGAGGACATTGGAATCACCCACGTTGGATTAAACCCATCCCCCATTGCAGTGAATCTGAAGTAGCATTAGCATTAGCATCCACAGTAGCTGCTGCACAAACTGGAAAAAAATGGTGGATCAAACTCATTAATGTGCTCCCTGTGGAAATAAAGCATCACTTTTTTTCTGTATGTTTTCAAAACAAGCAACAGCACAAAACCTAGCTGGATGCTACTCTGGGATGGTAAACACACACAGAGCCAGAGGGGAGGGGGGGAGTGTTCCTTCAGGCATTCTGAGCCAATCAGACCATGTATGAGGAAGTACCTGTAAATTCTGTTGTTCGACCTCGAGTCATTTTTCTACCGTGAAAAAACAGCTGGAAACAAAACTATCTGGATGTTTTTTTTTTTAAATAGAACCAACACACAATGTATTCAATAACAATGGAGAACACAGTAATATTAATGAAATAACCACGGAATGACTCCTTTAAAAGGTTATTATGCTCTTCATCCCATGGGCTGCATTAGGACCATTGGTGGCCCACATATTTGAGACCCCTGGTTTACATAGTCACATCATGGGGACCTCTGATAGATAGATAGATAGATAGATAGATAGATAGATAGATAGATAGATAGATAGATAGATAGATAGATAGATAGATAGATAGATAGATAGATAGATAGATAGATAGATAGATAGATAGATAGATAGATAGATAGATAGATAGATAGATAGATACTTTATTCACCCCCTCAGGGAAATTCAGTTGTCACATAGCTCACACCACATCATACAATCTTTGAATCAATAAGCTCAAAAGTGATAAAAAATCATCTTAAAATGGCATAAAAACGACTTAAAATTTCAGGGTCAGTGGTTGGAGCTGACGTCTGACACCATGGCTATGTTTACATGATGTTTTTTTTTTTATTATTCAAAATTATTTATTCTGAATAAAATAATTCGAAGCACTCCTGCTTCACAGCAAGAAGGTCCCTGGTTCGATTCCCACACCAGACCTTTCTGTGTGGAGTTTACATGTTCTCCTCGTGTCTGTGTGGGTTTTCTCCAGTTTCCTCCCACCATCCAAACACATGCACTGATAGGTTAATTATTTAATCTAAATTGTCCATAGGTGTGAATGTGAGAGTGATTGTTTGTCTATATATGTTCAGCCCTGAGATGAACTGGAGACTCATACAGGGTGTACCCCGCCTTCACCCATTGTAGTGAATGGGTGACCCAGTGACCCCCAGTGACCCTAGTGAGGATAAAGCGGGTTCAGATGACGAGACGAGACAAAAACAATTCGGAATTAAAACTATTTCCTTCATGTTTCCATGGAAAGGGGTGTTTTCTACTCTAGATAATTGAGCTGTGCACATCACATGGCTTTTAATTGTCAGGACGCCATTTTGGCATTAAACATGATGGCCACCTTCGCACCATTGGAGTGTACATCTCTCCAATTTGCATGAACTTATCTACACTATCTTAATACATTATCTATACAGTAAGTTACTTTTAAAGGCTTTATTTTTGGATACTTTTGTAAATGTTTGGATATTTCCTGGTTAAATATTGTTTCATTCATGGAAAAAAAAAATGCAGTTTTACTTTTTACTTTATCACAATTGTGAAGTGGTACTTTTTTGTTTTATTTCAGTAAAGGAGTTAAATAAGTACTTTTACTTTTATCAAAGTAATTTTCCACTTTCTACTTAAGCAGAGAATGTGTGTACTTTTACCAACTCTGAAAATGATAAGGCACTGAACAGCTTTCCATTGTAGTTGTAAAAGTGGTCATTAACACTGAGGATGAATGCATTTTAATACTTTATGCTTCATTGTTTACCTGCGCTGATGAAAGCACACATTAGATCATGAGCGTAGGTTTCTATATAGATGGTCGTGACATGTCACAACCAATGTTCTGGGGATTGCAAAATAGTCCCTAACAATATTTGTCATTTTAATGTAATATAGGAAAAATCTACATTCATTGAAAATTTTGAAATACTACTTTAATATATGACACATATGGTAGCATTAATAAAAAAATATTTTACATTTGTTCCCGTTTTGTTTTTGCCACTTTCCAATATTGATTCGATGATATGACGACCCATATCTGCTGTTTTTATTGGTTGCGACAGAGTGATGGTTAGTGTGACGCTGGTGATCTGGGGTCAGTCAGGTGACCCCACACATGCGAGTCAGAAGAACAACAGACGTCCATGTGCTGGAATCTGTAGGACTTGTAATTATTCGAATGTTAATGCTGTAAGCCACCGAAAATAAATAGGACATTAGAATATATTTCACTAAGTATAGCGCGCACAGATTCACGTAACAAAATTAATAGCATTCAGAGTGAGAGGTTTAGCTAAGTGTGTCACCCCCCCCCCCATGTAATTTGGAGTGCTGTAGTTTTACCTGTCTTAAGTAGCCAACAGGCAAAGACATTATCCCTGACAGGCTACTTCCAATAATAATTATGACCATGAAGATAATGCAAAGATGCTGATGGGTCCTATTTTAATTAATATGTGTTAGTGTAGACCTATCCTGGCATTTCACCAGTTGTTGATGTTAGTAGTACTGTAAGCAGGCCTAATGAAACAACTGTAATAATACAGATTTTTTTGTTTATTTTATTTATTTTTATATAGTGCAATAGTTACTTATATTAATTTATTGGTTATTTTCTAGATCATTTAACTCTTTAATGCTCAGTATCCTAATAATGTAAAGATTCCACTATTTACCTGAAGTGCAGAATTTTTTTATTTTTCATTTCTTTGTATTGGCTGCAAATAATAGTTATTTAGTTCTTGTCTTGAATGTTTTGACAAAAAGCTATATGCATGTGTATGCTGAATTTACACATTGGAAAAATTAAAAGTAAAGTGTTCTTGTTCTTTAATAACTGCTCTGCTGAGAATTTGTGTTTTTTTTGTTTTTTTGTTTTTTTTTGGGAGGGGGGGCACTTGGGGGTTAGCAATATCCCTACCAAAGTTTAGACCAAATCTACGCCCTTGCATTAGATAGTGATGAATGTGAAACGTGTAAAGCTGTGTTAGCAGAAGGTTTTGGAAATACTTGTAGATTCTGACTGATTCCTGAATTTGGTTCCTCTGAGGTGGAGTATAAAAGCTTAAAGCAGGATTGGTGTCATGACCAACCTTTCCGCTCAGCACAGCCTGCCTGTCTAACACTGCCCTGTCAACAGGATACAACCTGATTGTGTGTGTGTGTGTGTGTGTGTGTGTGTGTGTAGATTTGTGATTGTTTGAGGTTGAATCGATCACTCCCCCCTCTGGCAGTGCATCCATATTACACTTGAGCTGTGCCAATGACATGTGGTAAAACAGCTGGTAAAAGGTCACCTTCACATGGCCACCACATGTTCCATAACGACTGTGTACTATCTGAAATGAAAGGTTGTGAGGTGTTTTATTAAGTTACCTTTTCCCTTCTTGATTACTTTTGAAAGAATGTGAACACATCCGTGAATGTACAGACCTCCCACTATTCAAATCCCATCTCAAAACTCACATTTTCAGAACTGCTTTTAATGTGTGATTAATGTGCCGTGTCATGTAGTGTCCTCATGTTCTTTACTGTGTCATTTAATTGTCCTATGTGTGCTGCTTTTATGGTTTTTATGTACTATTTTAAAATGTCTTTGAGTGTCTTTGAATGTACTGCTTTTATGATTTTTGCACTAATGTAAAGCATCTTCGAGTGTCCAGACAAGCGCTATGCAAGGGTTAATGTATTGCCCATGAGTTAACTTCTGGGCGGCCCCGTCAAGGAATATTTTTCTGATAGTAACTTGTGGGCAATACATTCTCCCACTTATTCTATGGGTTATTACAGCTACTACTCTAACAGATTAGATAAAATAGCCATTACAACGTAGTGAATATTTACTTTCAAAGTGGCCGAATTACCTGCGGAGTGATATGGTAACGTGAATCTGAAGTGACAAAACCCGTTGCCATTAGCAGCAGGTGTTAATGGCGCAGCGGGTGATTAGAAAAAAAAAAATCCGCTCAGTACCGTTTGTTTAATTATTTATTTATTGAATCTCTTTTTCTTTTGTGCTGGTTTGGTTTTCTTCTCTTTTTTAAAATTTATTTTCATTGATGGACAGTTAGTAGTTGGGAATAACACACCACCTTACAATCTTTAATTGCAATAGCACCGCCTGTTAATTTCTATCCCCGTTCGTCCTGTCCGTCCTGTCCAGTCTTTGTTTCCCCAACACATCACTGAGGTGTAGCACTGCCCTCCCTGGCTTATAATAGAGAGTTCTAATAAAGGATGTCTGCTCAGCTTTCAGGGAGGACGGGTGATGGTCACACACATGCACTAAATATTAAAATATTTGGCTGCAAGACTAAAAAATGCATTGATCTGTGGTGTTAAACAATGAGAACAAATGCAGACAAAAAAAAAAAAAAAAAAAAAAATCCGCCCACTGAAGGCTGGGAACATCAATTCAAAGTGAACGGGAGCTGCCGCAACATTCTCAAGGGCCGTAGAATAAGTGAGTAAATCACTCTGAACCCTGCCCTAGTGTGTAACTGCCATCATTTAACCACATTTGTTACCTATTTGTTAGCCTATTTGAGGCAAAGAGAATAAGAGCATTCTCCGTTGTCCCTTATGTATATATCACTGACTAGTTCGGTAGATAAGACAAACTTATGATGGACAGAGCCAAAGCTTTTTCAGTAGACAACAGAACACTCTATGGTTTCGTACTGATTTATCCACTTCCAGTGGGTAAATGGTGATGATGTCACTTCTGGACTCAGGCACAGATCACATTCATACAGCATCATACTGCGCTGGAGTTCAGGTGGCCAGGACCACAGCGGGCAGTTATCGAAAAAAATCTGCCTGCTGAAGGCTGGGAATGTCAATTCAAAGTGAACGGGAGCTGTTGCAACGTTCTAGAGGGCCGTAGAATAAACAAATAAAATGTATTATTATTATTAACTGACGAAAAGCTCTGATTCTGGGGAGAGGAAATATAAAGCTTCAACTACTCCATAAAGTAAGGCATGAGTTTAGAGCAGTGGTTCTCCACCTTGTTAGAGTGACTGAACCCCACCAGTTTCATATGCACATTCACTAAACCCTTCTTTATGGAAAAATAAAATGTGATTTTTTTTTTTTATAATTCAAGACATAGGCTTTACTGGTGCAGGAAATGAACCATGCATTAACATCACTGTATTCAAAGAACAAAACCAATACAGTGCATGAACTGGATGAATTCCATACATTATTATTTATTAAATTTATCATTCATTTTCTGAACCCACTTTATCCTCACTAGGGTCATGAAAAATAAAATGTATTTTTTTTCTTCAAATTCAAGACATAGGTATATGTTTTATTGGTGCACAAATTGAACTGTGTATTAACATCACTGTGTTCAAAGATCAAAACCACATTGCATGAACTCATCATGAGTTAAATTTGTCTTGACCTCTGCCGAACCCCTAAGGCTGACTCACCAAACCCCTAGGGCAGGGGTGGCCAACCCTGGTCCTGGAGAGCCTGCATCCTCCTTCCAACAGGTCAATCAAACCCAGGTTACGGACCACTGGTTTATAGTCCCAGACATTAATACTTCAGTTTCTCACATTAGACCAGACAGTAAATAGGAGGTACACTGTAGATTTTGCAGTGTTAATTTGGAGACCAAATACACTCTAGAAGAAGTTAAATAAACTCTCTAAGTGTTGATTTAACACTGCAAAATTTACTGTGTAGAGGCAGAGTTGGCTTTGCGATGTTCCAGGGTCCCTACTGCAATCGAACAATACCTTAGATCAGGGGTGTCCAAATCCAGTCCTTGAGGGCCGGTATCCTGCCTATTTTAGATATGTCGCTCTTCCACCACACCTGAGTCAATGAATGATCAGCTCATCATAAAGTTTGATAATGATGTAATGGCTTCCAGGTGTGATGGAAGAGAGAAATATCTAAAACATGCAGGATACTGGGCCTCGAGAACTGGATTTGGACACCCCTGCCTTAGATGGTCTATAAACACAGCAAATTATCACAAATCACAAGGAAAACAAAGTAGTCATGACAACGTCTCACACTAAAATTAAACAACTCAAGCTGAGTCATCCAAGTAAGATAAGTAATAAACTAGAAAGTAATCAGAGTGCAGAACTCCTCATGTGTGGGATGTTCACATCACATGTGAACTACTGTAATAAAGGGGATAAGTGTACGCTGACAACTACAACTATGATCGGTCCAGATCATCTCCAAATTTTAATCATCTATTATCAAATTCAACAAAGTCAGTCTTTTTTAGTTATACTGTTGCTATGACAAAATGGAAGGACAAACCTTTATGTAAACAGAACCTCCTTAACAGAGGTAATAAAAACAATACTGTACAATGGAAACAACCCTATATGTCTAAAATAAAATAGATACACGGTTGTTTTGTTATTTCTATTATTTAATTTGGATTATTAAAACAAGAACACACATTTTCTAGTAACAGAAATTGTTAAGAATTTGTTTGTTTATTTGTTGCATTAGTTCTTATTACATAAGAACTAATGTAATAAGATAAAAATAATAAATTAAAAATAATGTAAAATGCCCTACATCAACAAAAAATAAATCAGGCTGTTTTAGCCTAAAGCATGCCACAAAATAGTCTAAGCTTATCTTACTGTGGCTTGTAGTGATATCATATCCTTAATATTTTATTTCTAAGTGCTACTGACAGACATGACGACAAATATGATGGTCTATGTGTACAGGACAACTTATATTCTGTAACACAGAAAACAACACTTTTGCATAACAGCTAATGCTATGTAACTGTTTCCCATTACAAATATACAGACTAACATTTCAGTGCATTCACATATGACACAGTTAACACTGATACATGTATGCACAAAAAATTAACTGTAATACATGTTCATTAGCGGTATATAGCATGTAAGCTAGCACCAGTTATGGTACAACACAAACAGAACTCTAACATTAGATCCTAACAAATAAAACAGTCCTGCGCTTAAATCAATATTACTATATTACTTATAGAATGCATTTGTACTTAATCCACCTGTAACACAGAACACAACAGATTTGTATAGCAGCATCACCTGACTCAGTTAACATGGCTAATGCTAATGCTAATGTAACTTCAGTCAGTCTGTTCTCTCATGGGCCACCAAACACCTTCTGCTGAAAACTAGCATAGCACCATAAACTACATTACTGTCAATAAACCACACTACTGTTAATAAACTACAATACTGTTAATAAACTACGCTACTGTCAATAAACCACAATACTGTTAATAAACTACACTACTGTTAATAAACTACAATACTGTTAATAAACTACGCTACTGTCAGTAAACTACACTACTGTTAATAAACTACAATACTGTTAATAAACTACACTACTGTTAATAAACTACGCTACTGTTAATAAATTAATCTATTGTCAATAAACCACAATACTGTTAATAAACTACACTACTGTTAATAAACCACAATACTGTTAATAAACTACAATACTGTTTATAAACTACACTACTGTCAATAAACCACAATACTGTTAATAAACTACAATACTGTTTATAAACTACACTACTGTCAATAAACCACAATACTGTTAATAAACTACAATACTGTTAATAAACTACACTACTGTTAATAAACTACACTACTGTTAATAAACTACACTATTGTCAATAAACCACAATACTGTTAATAAACTACACTACTGTTAATAAACTACGCTACTGTTAATAAACTACAATACTGTTAATAAACTACACTACTGTTAATAAATTAATCTATTGTCAATAAACCACAATACTGTTAATAAACTACACTACTGTTAATAAACCACAATACTGTTAATAAACTACACTACACTGTAGATTTTGCAGTGTTAATTTGGAGACAATGGGACCAAATACACTCTAGAAGAAGTTAAATAAACTCTCTAAGTGTTGATTTAACACTGCAAAATTTACTGTGTACTGTTAATAAACTACGCTACTGTTAAGAAATTTATCTATTGTCAATAAACCACAATACTGTTAATAAACTACAATACTGTTAATAAACTACAATACTGTTAATAAACTACACTACTGTCAATAAACCACAATACTGTTAATAAACTACAATACTGTTAATAAACTACACTACTGTCAATAAACCACAATACTGTTAATAAACTACAATACTGTTTATAAACTACACTACTGTCAATAAACCACAATACTGTTAATAAACTACAATACTGTTTATAAACTACACTACTGTCAATAAACCACAATACTGTTAATAAACTACAATACTGTTAATAAACTACACTACTGTTAATAAACTACACTACTGTTAATAAACTACACTATTGTCAATAAACCACAATACTGTTAATAAACTACACTACTGTTAATAAACTACGCTACTGTTAATAAACTACAATACTGTTAATAAACTACGCTACTGTCAGTAAACTACACTACTGTTAATAAACTACAATACTGTTAATAAACTACAATACTGTTAATAAACTACACTACTGTCAATAAACCACAATACTGTTAATAAACCACAATACTGTTAATAAACTACAATACTGTTAATAAACTACTACTAATATACTACTACTGTTTTTAATGAAAATTTTAAATATATCATACATTCTGAACATGTCACTGTCAGGGGTTAAAAGGTTAAGTTAAATGTTCCTCATAATACTATTAGTGGTGTTTTCATACTACTATTATTTAAGGCTTGATCAGCTCATGTCTAATCCTACCAGTGTCTCGTGCTTTGACTATTTCCTGCCCTGTGTGTGTGATGCAGTGACAGTAGCTGTGTACAGACAGTGGTCAGGTGTAGTCAGGGGCGGACAGGCAGACCAGGCAATGGCTTTGGAGCCCCATCCACTAGGGGGCCCCCCAGGGCTACCAACAGGTTAGGAAAAAACAACAATGAGCAATTTACAATGACATAAATACTGCCTCCTGTGCCCTCAGCCTGCACCTGTACAGTGCAAAAATTATATTATATTTGTATTATTATTAATTTTCATTATTTATTGTTTAATTATCAACTCACATTTGTATTTTATTATTATTATTTCTATATTTTTTTTGGCAAATTCTATTTTTAAATTCAATGTTATTATTATTATTATTATTATTATTATTATTATTATTATTATTATTATTATTATTATTATTATTATTATTATTATTATTATTAGTGATCTCTGAGGTATAATTTATCATTCCTCATTCAACACTTTTGGTCTTTGATCATTCAGATGTGTCAGTTTGCAGATATTTTTTTTTCCACAAAACGAATTCCTTACATTGACATGTGGGTCCAGTGTGTGTGTGTGTGTGTGTGTTATGTTCCCTGTATATTATTCGTCATTATATGGATTTGTACTTTTAGCAGCTTTAGTTTATCTGACTGTGGAAAATGATCATGACATTGTTAGTTTAAGTATGTGAGTGAGTGTGTGTGAGATCAGACAAGACAATCAAACATAAAACTGCCATAAAATGTTTGTACAGAAAATAATGAGGCCTTTTGAGCTAAAATAAACCATAACCAGGGGCGGGGCTTAAGGACAGACAAGCCAGACAGTTGTTGGAGCTCCGCCCACCAGGGGGCTCCCTAGAGCTATTTGTATGCAGTGTGCTTTGTGTGTGTATGTGTGTGTACAGTATATATGTGTACATGTGTGTTTGCATGTACATATGCCTGTGTGTTTTGTGTATGTATGTATATATATATATATATATGTGTGTGTGTGTGTGTGTGTGTGTGTGTGATGTGTAGCTGTTTGTGTAGTTGTGTCTAGTTTTTGCAGAATGCACAGGTGTGTGTGTGTATGTGTGTGCATGTGTGTGCTTAACTGTGTGTGTTTTGTGTGTGTGTGTGTGTGTGTGTGTGTGTGTGAGCTCTAAATTGACTGAGATTTAGCCCTCTGGCTCATGACAAAGGGGGCTAAATCTCAATCAAAATGAATATATATATATATATATATATATATATATATATATATATATATATATATATATATATATATATATATATATATATGTTTGTGTGTGTATACGTGTTTGCATGAGTGTGTAGTTGTATGTGTGTAATAGTGTTTGTTAGTGTCTTTGCATGTTAGTGTGTTTGCGTCTGTGTAGTTGTGTCTAATTTTTGCAGCATGCACAGGTGTGCGTGTGTGTCTGTGTGTGTGCATGTTTGTGTGTCTATATGTGTGCATGTGTGTGTGTGTGTGTGGGGGGGGGGGGGTTAGTTGTGTAGTGTTAGTTTATCTTGTGTGTTTGTTTTTGTGTACTTGTGTCTTTGTGTACTACTGTAGTTATATATTTGTGTAGCTGATTGTTTGTGTAGTGTCTAATTTTTTGTGGCATGTACAGGTGTGTGTGTGTGTGTGTGTGGGGGGGGGGTACTTTACTTCTTGCTTGCAGCCACCCTCCCCCCCCCCCAGTGACGCCCCTGTCCATCCATCCATCAGTCATTTGGGGCAGTGAGGGGCTGGGTTGTGGAACTTCCTGGTATTACAGCCCTTCACTGAAAGAAAAGGAAGGTGGAAATCACCCACACCACTCCCTAAGAGGGTTCACGGTCCCTCCATATGAGCACCATTCTGTTATCATTTCACCCGTGGGACTACAGTGAGGGTGCCACTCGGGGCATTTATCTGTGAAGGTCCAGCTGGACAGTGGATGTGCGTTCCGGGTCCGTGTCTGGGAGTGTTGGCCCTGGACACGGAGTGGGAGGGTCACAAGAAACCCGGCAGGACGCGCACAGTACGTCCCCACAGACGCACACAACAGTCACACTGAGTGGGCTGACACGCAAGTGACTGAACTCAAAGTCTTCCACCCGTGTATGTGGAGGAATAGGCGCCCACCCAGAGGACACAGACCACCACCAACAGTGTTTTTTTACTTCGGTTCCTTCAGTTTAAGGTACGTTCAGACACGTCACCGCCGCGCGCTCCACAGTCTACTGTACATTTGGACACATTTACTTTATCTCAACAACAACAGTGGCTTTTATTTAATGCGGTTGTGACATTTACTGGCTCTGCAGAGTCATTTTCTGTTACATTGCAGCGTGTTTCAGTGAGTGGGCTGAACTGAACTGAACTGAAGGCTCGGTGTGCGCCATATGGTGACAGCCGTGCGCCAAAGTTCCTCCAGAAACGATAGTTTTTAACGATTTTGCAGCATTTTTGAGGATATTTGTCAACACTGAATAAAAACTTGATACTTCCAATGAGTCTTTAAAGGGTACTCTTTAATTCGGCTGATGGTAAACACAAGAATTCAGTAGTATTTCCACAACACACAAACTTTACTCTCGACCGGTCCACAGTTTTCCGCACCATCTGCGGTGCTATAAGAATGACTGGTATACAGTAATGGTAGTGGTAGAAAAAGTGCATGCATTTCTGTTATTATGTCCATATTATATAGTTTTATGTATCCCCGATAAAGTGTTTTATTGGCTTAGTTTTCTATCTATAATATAATGTTTTTAACGTAGTATTTGATTCCTGACTTACTATTTGATCTTATTTGTTTTTATTTTATTTTTTTAATTTTCTTCTCTGTAGCTCTTTGAGATTCCCTTGAATGAAAAGGGTTTTATAAATTATTATTATTATTATTATTATTATTATTATTATTATTATTATTATTATTATTATTATTATTATTATTATTATTATCTAGACTCAATATATTTCATGCTTTTATTTTGATTTCATGTTTTGATTTTGCTGATTAGGACTTACAGCTTCAGAAAAATCACTTTCAAGCAATATTACAATTGTCTGAGTCAATTGTAAATCATAATCAGATTAAATCAAATTACAACAAAGCTGCTGTAGATGTTCCACTTTGCATGTCATGAGCCTATAAGATGTAATGGTTTCACCTTTTATGTTGAATTACCTGAATAAAACAACTTGTACACCATATCAAAACTTCATTTACTGTCCACAGTATGAACATGTTTTTTTTTCTTTCCATATTATCAAGAAACAAAGTCAGATTTTTGGATGTTGTCATTGCAAACAAGCAAATTTTAGTTATACAGGTAAATTTATAACATTATGTAAAAGTTGTTTTATTCAGGTAATTCAACATAATAGGTGGAGTTTGCATGTTTCTTTAGTGTAATTCGACTGATTATGATTTACAATTCATTAAAACCTCAAACCCCAAACAACTCAGAAATTTGGAATATAACTTAAAAGTGAGTTTTCTGAAGCTGTAAATCCTAATCAGCAAAATCAAAACTAATAAAAGCTTGAAATATATTGATTTTCATGCTATTTGTCTATATAATATGTACATTACACCTTATTGAAATCCATGCACTTTTTCAGGATATTCAAACCTTCCCATTAGTACCTGTGTAGTACCATTCACAGACAAGAAAAGTCACAAAAGACAATAAAAAATACAATCTCAACAATTTCCAACATTCTTTGCTTTGTCTAAAGTGTACGTTTGCAGACCGGTGTGTGTTTATCAGTAACAGCCTCACCTACATTGTCAAATCCTCCAGGATGGGGATGTCTTTTTATAGATTCCAGACAGACAGATTAAGACAGTTAACTGACCTTAAAGTCTTTCACACCTGTAGGGAGCTTCACTTTACTGTAGTTAAAGTTGTTCCTGAGAGGAGACGTATCAATTAGTGTAGTGGTTATTAAATGGTTGATAACTATCTCTATAAAGTATAAACCACAAACGTAGAGCTGTGATGCTTGTGTTATGTATCTGTAGACTTTATCCTGAGAAAAGCCAGTTCACAGTTGCTTTGAGCTGTGTTTCTGTGTGTGTCTGTGAAAGTGTCTCAGAGGGCGATGATGGCTTTGTCAACACGCTTGTCCGCCTGTAAATGTGTTGGTGGTTTGTGGATGATGTAAATGCAAGGGAAGCACCTGGCAGGCGACAGCGTAACATATTCAGGATTTAAGATGGGATTAAACTATAGAAGTGATCATAAATAAGTGAAAATAAACTTGTAAAAATCCATTTCTGGCAGTTTGTTTTTTTTCCTTTAATTACGTTCAACACAGTAAATTTTGCAGTGTTAAATCAACACTTAGAGAGTTTATTTAACTTCTTCTAGAGTGTATTTGGTCCCATTGTCTCCAAATTAACACTGCAAAATCTACAGTGAACAAAGTAGCATATTTGAAAAACTTTTAATAGACTTTTCTAACTTTAACAGTAGAGGTGAGGCTATATACGGTAGTAGAGCTGCACAATATATGTTTGAGCATTGACATCGTAATTTACGTGTGTGCAAAAGTCACATTGTAGGTCCTGCAATTATTATTATTATTATTTTTTTTATGATTTATTTAATTTTATTTAAAAAATATATGTTTAAAAAATATATTTTACATTTTTTATTGTCTTTTTAAATGTATTTATGTATGTATTTATTTATATATTATTTATTTATTATTATTACACTTATTATTATTATCATTATTATTATAAATTTTATTTACAAATAGAGAAAACATTTTGTAACAGGCAGAATATTTGTAGAATGACACTTCTCTCCAGATATTTCAGGTGGTTCATATTTGTTCAGGTATTATTCAGGTTTTTTGTAAAAAGATGGTTTTCATGTAATTTGCCTTTTTTATTATTACATTAAAATCTGCAGTTCTCATTATTTATAGGTAATAATGATCACATTTTACTGCTCTGACCCAAATGAGATCAAATTATTTTTTATTATATTATTTTTTATATTTATTATTTTATTTTGCACCTAAATTAAAATGATTCTTACACCACTGATCATATGTTCATTGCTAGGGGCCAAATTGGACCCTTTGGTGGGCCGGATTTGGCTCCCGCACCTTATGTTTGATACCTGTGCCAGAGAATCATCTGATAAAAAGTTTAGTCATTTACATGTTAGTCGTCAGTCTTTTTTTTATTGTTTGTTTGCTTTGGTGATGTCATCATTAAATCCTTGTGGAACACTGTTATTGTAGAAACTATTACTGATCCAATTAATGAATGAGGTGGAAACTGTCCTTTACTTATGAATGAAACCACAAGACAGAAGGGAGCAGTGGGTGGAGTGTTCCTCAGGGATGAAGCTGCTTAGAACAGCTGACCTGTGGCTGCTTCAAGGTTTCCTAAAGGACAGGACCTCCCAGAGTGCACTGCTGCCTGCAGCTGCCACCCTGAGGTGACACCCACTTTACTGTAAGACCCACATAAGCTCCTTTACATGACAATTTGTTATTGGACAAGATTGGACTGTGAGATGAAACAGGCAGCTGTGTGATGTCATTCAAACAAGCCATCGTTACTGTTAAGTCTGTATATATATATATATATATATATATATATATATATATATATATATATATATATATATATATATATATATATATATATATATATTATTCTGCAAAATTGCATGTTATTACATTTTTCTTCTGCAATCTGGAAAATGTTTCAGAAAATTGCAGAATGCAGACGGTATTTCTAAAGCTGCTGATACTGTGGTCTGATTTGTTGTACAGAACAAGAGCACGTTCTGCAACCGAATGTTTGAAAGCTTTGTGCATTTGTACATTATAGTGTAGTGTAGGGCTGCACAATATTAGAAAAAGCTGACATTGCGATTTTTAAATAAATGTTTTTAAACCCTGTGATATACTATCTATCTATCTATCTATCTATCTATCTATCTATCTATCTATCTATCTATCTATCTATCTATCTATCTATCTATCTATCTATCTATCTATCTATCTATCTATCTATCTATCTATCTATCTATCTATCTATCTATCTATCTATCTATCTATCTATCAGCTCTAGTATAGTGTGTTGCAGCTCTAGTATAACGCGTTGCAGCTCTAGTACAGTGCGTTGCAGCTGTAGTACAGTGCGTTGCAGCTCAAGTACAGTGTGCTGCAGCTCTAGTGTAGTGCGTTGCAGCTCTAGTATAGTGCGTTGCAGCTCTAGTACAGTGTGCTGCAGCTCTAATATAGTGCCTCGCAGCTCTAGTACAGTGCGCCGCAGCTCTAGTATAGTGCGTCGCAGCTCTAGTATAGTGCGTCGCAGCTCTAGTATAGTGCGCTGCAGCTCTAGTATAGTGCATTGCAGCTCTAGTACAGTGCGCTGCAGCTCTAGTACAGTGCGCTGCAGCTCTAGTATAGTGCGTTGCAGCTCTAGTATAGTGCGTTGCAGCTCTAGTACAGTGTGCTGCAGCTCTAATATAGTGCCTCGCAGCTCTAGTACAGTGCGCCGCAGCTCTAGTATAGTGCGTCGCAGCTCTAGTATAGTACGTCGCAGCTCTAGTATAGTGTGCTGCAGCTCTAGTATAATGTGCTGCAGCTCTACTATAGTGTGCTGCAGCTCTAGTATAATGTGCTGCAGCTCTAGTATAGTGCATTGCAGCTCTAGTATAGTGCATTGCAGCTCTAGTATAGTGCATTGCAGCTCTAGTATAGTGCGTTGCAGCTCTAGTATAGTGCGTTGCAGCTCTAGTATAGTGCGTTGCAGCTCTAGTATAGTGCGTTGCAGCTCTAGTATAGTGTGCTGCAGCTCTAGTATAGTGTGCTGCAGCTCTAGTATAGTGCGTTGCAGCTCTAGTATAGTGCGTTGCAGCTCTAGTATAGTGCGTTGCAGCTCTAGTATAGTGCGTTGCAGCTCTACTATAGTGTGCTGCAGCTCTAGTATAGTACGTTGCAGCTCTAGTATAGTGTGCTGCAGCTCTAGTATAGTGTGCTGCAGACTTGGCAGAGCACACATCTAAGTTCTGCTGTCAATACATTTTTCCTGCCTGTGTGAGTTGAGCCTGTTTTAGCTGCAGTTTCCACTGGACTGATGTGGTCCACATGCTTTCAGGCCCAGTTTCCCTTTAGTGCTTAGTCCTTCAGGTTTTTTTAAATCTCCATGGGTTGGGTTTTTTTGGTGATATTTCTGGTTTGTGGCTGTGACAGGGATGTGGTGAGTGGCGTTGGGTAGTTTAAGGTTAGAATTAGCTTTTACCCTAAATGTTTGCATGTCTCTTACTTTGGCAGTCGTTTTCTTTGTGGCTGACAAACACTTTAAATGCCTTGTGCATTAGGGATAATTAGAATAATGTCAACTTTTGTTTCCCTCACAGCTCACAGCTCAATGCTTTGAAGATTCAAATATTTCCATATTTAGTGGATTTACTGGCCATATCTTACTGATTATCTATCGGATCAAAACCAGTTTGCCTCTGCTTCACATAGTTCTGGTAGTTTTCAGATTCTTTCACATTCCTCACAACTCCATAGTTAAAGGAAAATGCATTTATCGAAGTAATAAAATCAAGACAAGGGTGATTGAAGTTGAACTAAGGCTCCACGATATAAGAAAAAACTGACATTGTGATTTTTTTTTAAAACTGCGATATGAAAAAAATACTCGATGAGGCACTGATGCAAATGGTGAAACAGATTAGCATTAGCGTTTCAGTATCATCGTTCTTGTAGCCAAAATAATAAAATAAAATTAGCAATTAGAAATTAATTAGTTAAAATAAATAAATAAATGAAAGGACAAATAAATGAAAAAATAATGACATAAATAAAAATTAATTAATAAAAATGAATAAATACATTAAAAAAAAACTATACAAATTGAAGTAAAATAAAATGAATACATGAATAAATACATTTAAAAAAGACAAATAAATGAAAACATAAAAATAAATGAATTAATAAATTCAAATTTAAAAAATATACAAAAAATATATACAAATAAATTTTTTAAATAAAAATAATTGCAGCACCTGCGATGTGACTATTGCGAACACGTACTTTACGATGCTCTAGATTGAACATCACCAGCCTTTAAAATAACCTTACAGTTTATTTTGTAGGAGATGAGAACTGTTGTTGACAGAGGTTGAACATCCTTGCCCTGATGCTGGGAGGAACCAATAGGATACACCTGACTGAACCCCCCCCACACCCCCCCACCCCCCATTAATCAGACCTTCACCATCACCTCTACAACCGGAAGGAATCTCGTCGTCGCGTGTAATTTACACACTTTCGTCCTTGAACTTTGTCATGGGAAATGTTCAGCAGATGGTTTGTTCTTTAGTTCAGCAACAGACTGGACATGTCACAGTGAAGGATGTTTATTTGACATGCAAATTAAATAAACGGGGGAAAAAAAACACCCTGCAGAGACCAGACGTCTGCACTGGGATGGCTCTGGACTGTCCGTAAACACATTTAAGTAAATATTCTGCTTAAGTGAATATTATCTCTGTAACTGAAGTAACATGGAGCTCCTCATTTTGTATTGGCTGATCAGAGGTGTTCTGTTCCTATTGTGTTCACTGGCCTCCATGTTTATGAAGTGTGCAAGGACACAACACAGCTGCCAAATGAAAAATATAGCTGTGAACAGGAATGTATGGAGGACTAAAAGTGCCAAAATTAAATAAATAAATACATAATTAAATAATTGTTATATTTAACAATAATTAAATCTAATAATAATAATAATAATAATAATAATAATAATAATAATAATAATAATAATAATAATACATTTTATTTGTATAGCGCTTTTCATGGCACTCAAAGACGCTTTACATGAAGTAAAAATAGAGCGATAAAAGTCCAACTACAATAAAAAAAAAACAAACAAAAGAAAACAGAACAATCACACATTAAAAACACACAGAAATATGTTAATTCATTAAAATACTAATTAATTTCTGGGCACCCCCCCCCCCCAAAAAACAAAAAACAAACAAACAAAAAAACCCATATTTGACTAATTAATTATTTCATGCTCCTTGTGTTGCAGTGGATCATGAATTTATTTTATCTTTCAACCTCGCCTATCAAAGTCTGTGGGATAGTTTTCAGAAGAGATAGTTCACTGTTTTTCACATGAATTTCTATAGATTCACCCTCTTTACTCTGGTGCACCCACAGTGACTTACTCCTGACAGTGTCTTGTGAGTGGAGTTCTGGTCCGGTTTTGGTCAAAGTGAAAGTAGTCCCGGCAGGTTTCCTGGGGTCAACAAAATATGTGTTTCTTCTCAAAACAATATGTGTTTGAATGTGTGATTTATTTCTATGACAAAACCATCATGGAATAAAAACTCACACATCATAATTACTTGGAGCTACTTTCTCTCAGTAGCGATCTATGCGCGTTGTCACTGCTAACAGCTGTTCGCTTTAGAAAACTGCTTTCATCAGTTGTTTGGCAGCTGTTAGCAGTGACAACACATGCATTGATCACTATTGAGAGAAAGTAGGTGTGAGTTTTTGTTCTGTGACGGTTTTGTTTTGCAAATACATCACTCATTCAAACACATATTGTTTGGAGAAGAAACATGTTGTATTTTGGTGACTTCAGGAAACCTGCCGGGACTACTTTCACTCTGACCAAAACTGGACCACAACTGGACTCACAGGACACTGTCGGGGGTAAGTCACTGTGGAACTATCCCTTTAACAGCTGATTGTTCTCCTGCACATCATGTCCAGTCAAATTAGATTCCAGATAAACATTCTATTAACCTCTGCATTTGTTTGGATACTTTAGGAAATTTAAACTTTATTTTGCTATAGCTAAAAATCTAGACCCTTGGTCCAACACTCCCAATGTAGTGGATTTATTTGACTAGATTTGCATTAGCCCCGCCCACTGACTTTGATGGGTGAGAAAAAAATAAACTCATGATCCACTGCAACATAATGGCCTTGAAATAATTAATTCATTAATCAAATAATAATAATAATAATAATAATAATAATAATAATAATAATAATAATAATAATAATAATAATAATAATATGTCTTGTTTTTTTTACCTCAAATGGATTGGTATTTTAATGAATTAATGACACATTTAATAACACATTCATCTATTTAATAGCCATTTTGAATAATTAATGACATATTTAACTAATTATTGAATTATGTATGTATTTATTTCTTTAATTTTGGCACTTTTAATCCTCCTTAGTGGTGTACAGCACAATGAAAAGAAATGGGTAGAGCATCATGAAGTGGCTTTTCCATTAAGCACATGTAAATCACCTAACATTCTTAACCCAAATGTTGCTCGGAGGCATCAGCTGATATATTAAAATAGCTCAGAATAGCATCTGTCCTCACTTACTTGGATTCACTTCTGCTCAAAATGTGTCATTGCTATGCAGCTATATAAAGCTGCCACTTTGGCATATTCTTCGTACTGACTCACTTCTTAACCCTCCTGTTGTCGTCAGGTCAAAATGATCCAAACACTGACAAAAAAATCCTCTAAATGATACTTTTTTAACCTGAAATTTGGTGACTTTTCTAAGATTGACCCCAACATTAGAAAAAGTGAATTGTTGCTTTCATGCACGTTTCCATGTCAACTGTGCAACAAAAGTACAAAGATAATTTTCAGCTCAAACTGAGTGTAAATCACAGACACAGTTAAGTTCCACAGACTGTGAGAATGTTTTAGTTCAGTCTCAGATCAATCAGTAGCAGACGTAAACAAGACCAGACAGCTGGTCTTCTGCTGGACTGTACTGCCTTTGATCTGACCCACATGGAACCATATTAACCCTTTGATCTGACCCAAATGGAACAATATTAACCCATTGATCTGACCCAAATGGAACAATATTAACCCATTGATCTGACCCAAATGGAACAATATTAACCCATTGATCTGACCCAAATGGAACCATATTAACCCTTTGATCTGACCCAAATGGAACAACATTAACCCTTTGATCTGACCCATATGGAACAATATTGACCCTTTGATCTGACCCAAATGGAACATTAACCCTTTGATCTGACCCAAATGGAACAACATTAACCCTTTGATCTGACCCATATGGAACAATATTAACCCTTTGATCTGACCCAAATGGAACAATATTAACCCTTTGATCTGACCCAAATGGAACAACATTAACCCTTTGATCTGACCCAAATGGAACAACATTAACCCTTTGATCTGACCCAAATGGAACAACATTAACCCTTTGATCTGACCCAAATGGAACAACATTAACCCTTTGATCTGACCCAAATGGAACAACATTAACCCTTTGATCTGACCCATATGGAACAATATTAACCCTTTGATCTGACCCAAATGGAACAACATTAACCCTTTGATCTGCCCCAAATGGAACAATATTGACCGTTTGATCTGACCCAAATGGAACAATATTAACCCTTTGATGTGACCCACATGGAAAAAACACAAATGGAACAATATTAACCCTTTGATGTGACCCACATGGAACAAACCCAAATGGAACAATATTAACCCTTTGATCTGACCCAAATGGAACATTTTTAACCCATTGATCTGACCCAAATGGAACAATATTAACCCTTTGATGTGACCCACATGGAACAAACCCAAATGGAACAATATTAACCCTTTGATCTGACCCATATGGAACAATATTAACCCTTTTATCTGACCCAAATGGAAAAATATTAACTCTTTGTGGATCCCAGAGGATATAAAGTTTGTACAGATACCAGTTTCCCCAAATATCAGCCAGTGTTGTGTTGAATAAACACATTCTTCCTGCAGGTGAAGAGTGAAAACTCAGGTATTCACACAATTTGTGGTGAATGACAAGTTGTTTCTTCAAGCAAAAAAAAGTTTTGATGTTTCAAATTCAATTAAGCTGTTTATATCAGGGGTTTAGTGAAGACGGGTCATTTTGACCCAGAAAACACGGGGGCATAAACAGGAGGGTTAATCCTTATTGAAATCAAATATTGCACATACTGTCCACATATTTTAACACTGCTGCTTCTTTGACAGTAGATGTTTGACATAGATGCTTTATCTGTTCAATCAGGGAAGCCATGTGACCAGCAGTTGTCAGTACTAACACATCAATAAGTCAGTATAGTTAGAAACACATGTTTAATATCACTGTAGCCAGTAAAACATAATTGCACATCTTCCTCTTGTGTCACAGTAAGAACATGCTATTGCGGCTTCCAACTTGTTCCTATTGCCGCCTGAGAGTATGAGGTTGGTTTCTTTCTGTGGCTATTTGTGACGCGCTGTAATGCTTTAGTAGATGAAATAAAGGCTGAGATTCTTGATGCTTCTTTGGTTTATTTTGTTGAACATGATCAGAGCAATTACAGGGTGGATATAAGACGGAATGGATAACCAGGAGACTTGACTGTAATAAAAGTGCTGATTGCATTAAATAAAGAAAAGATAAAGTGAAAAAACGCTTTAAAGCGTTATAGCGGTAAAACGGCAAAGCGTTAAAGCTGTAAAGCGGTCAACAAAAATTGCGGCCGCCAACCCTCATTCTCTCCTTACCGGACCCCCTGCTGAAGGCTCACCTTTATACACTAATGTGTACACACCTACTTCCGTGGGCACCACCCATAAACCACCTGTTTACAAACTTTGTGATTCCTAGCTTCTACACACCAGCCCCTAATTATTAGGTCTTACATAATAATTCACATTTCAAAACATAATACCAAGGGAGAGACAAATCATTTCAATTTCAACAATGCAAAAAAAAAAAAAAAAATGTTCTCTGCAGTCGAGTCTTCATCATTCTCTTCCGCTGCGTTGTCCCCCATTTCCTCGTCCAGCTCGGCTGCGGCATTGTCTTGGTTGTTATGTACTCCATTTTCACCATCCCTCACCGCCATGGCGTTGTATACCTGGTCTCTCAGGTCATCAATGTCCTCATGCCACCTCTTCCAGCAACAAACACACCTTGGATATGGGTCTGTCCAAGCAACTAGTCTTTGTCTTAATCCGAATTTGACGCACAAATCCCTTGTGATCCGGAAAGGTTTGCAAGACACGGCCCATCATCCAGGAATTACGAGGTGCAGTACTGTCCATAAGCAAAACTAGATCTCCTGGGACAAGGTTCCTTTTGACTCCGGTCCATTTCTGTCGTTCCTGTAGCAGAGGCAGATACTCCTTTATCCAGCGCTTCCAGAATAGATCAGATATGTACTGGACCTGTCTCCATCGTCTCCGTGCATACATGTCTGCTGCTTGGAACTCTCCAGGTGGTAATGAAGGCTGGTTTTTAAGCAATAATAGATGGTTGGGTGTCCACCTTATACTCATGACCAAATTCCTCTGCACATCTTCGGAGGGCAAAATTGGCACAGCTAGGAGAGGATGTAGCTCCAAAAAGATGCACCTTCATCCTATAGATGTGTGGTTCCTCCGTCAGATCTCCTTGTGGCCACCAGAGAAATCGCAGCAGGTCAACATCATCTGGGGGCACATGGACTTGATGAAACATGGCCTCTATATCTGCTATGATAACCACAGGTTCCCTCCTGAACCTGGTCACTACCCCAATCAGTGAGCTGGTCAGATCAGGCCCTTGCAACAACTCGTCATTCAGAGATTGTCCTCCATAACTGGCACCACAATCAAACACAACTCTGAGTTTTTTCTTTGTTGGGTGGTAAACACCATGATGTGGTATGTACCAAACCTTGCCATCACTTCTGTCAAGCTCCGCATCAGGAACTCTTTCAGCATAACCTTTGTCCAGCAGGTCATTAATAAAGGTATTATACTCTTTATAAAACACTGGATCCCTCTGGAGCCTCCTTTTCAAATGGCTTTGACGTTGTTCAACTGCTTTCCTGTTATTTGGCATGCTGAGGTTCGGATTTTTCAAAGGCAGGGCTACCTGATAATGACCATTGATGTTTCTGGCTGAGTTTGTCACCATGTCCATGAACCTCAGGTCTTCTCTGGATGGACCCACTTGTTCCTCTACAGCAGATTCTGGAAAATCCATCTTAAATTGCTGATGCCATAGTTCATCCAAATTTACAATGGACACACAATTCACAGTCACTGCCTGCTCACAGTAATTGGCCTGTCCACCATTTCCTGTTAGTGGTCCATTTACTGTCCAGCCCAACGCCGTCCTTACAGCATAAGGTCCATTGTGCTCACTGCGGATGACTTCCAGTGGTTCCATGGCTTGTGGGACATTTGTTCCAATCAGCAAATCAATTCCAGCCTCAATCTGTGGTAATGAGATGTGTTTTAAATATGGCCACCTTGTCAGATCCTTATTTGTGGGTATGTTTGTTTTGTGTACCGGCATAGACAGTTGAGTGTATGCCTTTGGTAATTCAATAAAATGGTCGTCTTCAAGCGCTGCCACCTCCAGCTTTGGCATGATGTGGCTACTGACCATCTTTTCCTGCCCCATGGTCCTGAGAAGAATGTTAGCTCTCTTTCCTGACAAATTGAGCTTCTGCTTCAGGCTCTCAGTACAGAAGACTGCTGTGCTTCCTGGATCCAGAAAGGCATACGTAAGGATGATTTTATTTCCCTTCTTAGCTTTCACTTGGACTGGCACAATAGGAAGCTTGCATTCCATCTCACCAGCCCCTGTAAGTCCACTGGAAACTAGAGTGCCGTCCACTGTAACTTGAACGCTTCTCTCTGTAGTTGATGCACTATCCCTATGGAGCACAGTCGGGTGTCTTTGCCCACACCTTGCGCAAGAGATCTTCCTTTGGCAATATTTGCTAATGTGCCCTATACACAAACAGCGAAAACAAGCGCCGTTCTCCTTCAGGAAGTTAATCTTCTCTTTGTGCGTCATTTTTCCCAACCGTGCACACACATCCAATGTGTGTTCTGCAGTGCAGCAAGGACAGAGTCGTTTGGCTGATGGTTTTGTGTCCATAGCTTTAGTCACAGATTGAACTGTTCTCTCAACAGACTCCACTGTGGTAGCGAAGCTGGCTCCCCTGATGCTGGAGCGATGATGAGGTTTGTGTTTGATTTGTTGGGTGAATCCAGTGGTGTCCTGAATATTGCCAAACACGGGGTCTGTTAAGATTTTTGCTTCTTTTTCAATATAATTGGCAATGTCTACAAACCGTGCTCTCCTATTGTGGTTTTCTTGTAGTTCACATGCATGTCTCCTCCAACCCTCTCGGAATTTGTACGGCAGTTTTCTGATGATTTCTACCATGTTCGTTGGGGTGTCCAGATCAGTTAAATACTGCACGTCCTCCATAGCATTGCAGCATCCACGTAGAAAGAGGCTGTACTCCTGTAGGGCCTTCCCATCCTCAACTCTGATAGGAGGCCATGCCAATGCTCTCTCCATGTATGCTGCTGCCACTTTGTGTTCATTACCATAATGTTCTTTCAGTAGAGCCTTCGCCCTCTGGTATCCTCTGGTTGACTCGATGTGCTGGCAGCTCCTCACCAGCTCCTTTGCATGGCCTTTGGTGTACTGTTCCAGGAAATAAAGTCTATCACAGTTGTTATGAGTGTTTCGCTCAACTCCATCTTCAAATGCTTTCATGAATGAATGGTATTTGAGTGGATTGCCATCGAAAATGGGAATTTCTCTTTTTGGGAGGGCTGAGAGGCATTGTTGTTGCATTAACATTGTTGTAATTTCATTTTGTTTTCTCATTATGTCAAGCATACTGTCATTCTGTGATGAGTCAGTTTGTATAACAGTCGCAGGATCTTCAGGAGCTATTAGGTAACGTTGGAGCATATATGATGGACCTGGGATATTTTCTTTATCAGGAAAGTGAGTGACCTTTGGCCTCACAGCCATTTGTGAGGTTTCATTTGCCTTGGATTTTGGTTCAACTGGAATTGATGGGGCAAATTCTGTGGCGTTGACATTAAGTTCTTGTTTTAAATGTGTCTTTTCACAATACGAGTTCATCCCATCTGAAGCCTTTGACCTTGATTTACTGACAATGCTGCCCTTTGATTTTATAACACTTAGTTTTGCCATTTCCTCAGCAATTTCAGTTTCCAATAAAAGCTTCTCTCTTCTTTTGCGTAGCTTTAACTCCTCTTCATCCAATGCATGCTTTTCCTTTAATGTTTTTTGTTTTACTGCCAACATTGCAAGGTTTGCTTCCATTTTTAAGCAAGCAGATGAACGTGAGGCTGAGGACAATGATAAATGTGAGTGTGATCTTTTGGTTGCATTTGAGACACTGTCACTGGGCTGTAGTTCATTCTGAGGATCTGGAACAGATAGTCGAGGGCAAACAGACAAATCTTCACCCTCTTCATCAGGAACTTGTTCCACGTGTTTCATTTCCTTTCGTTGCTCAGATGCACTTATTTGAAGTGGTGATTTATTTGGGGTTTTATGCGGATTTTCCTTTATCCAAGTTTCCACTTGTTCCTTGAACGCATCACTATAATCCATAATGCTACAATACCATTCGTTTTGTTTTTTACCTTCATCATCAGGAAGTAGTGGCATTAATTCATTGTGCAGTTCAGTACACCTTTTACTCAGAGTATTTAAGTCATTCAGTTGTGAGGAAATTTCGTTTGCGTTTTCCTTTGATTTCATATGCGCTTTCATTTGTGGAATAAGCGCTTTGATTTTATTAACGGCACTTTTACGCTCATGTTGTAATCGTTCGATTTTATTTTCCAGTGCTTTGGCCGTCAGTTTTATTTGTCTTTTTTCCTTTTCCATATTTGGACATTCATCAACAACGTTTCTTTGACTCATTTCCTTTAGGTTGTATTTTATGAGGCAACACGATCACATTTCATTCAAGAGCGAACACATTTAAAATTCATCCATCGACATTGCATTTTATTCATTGACAGAGCAAATGCTTTCCAAACATTTCAACAAGGCTTTTGACAACATCAGCTGCTGATTATTTATGCCACAAAGTCCCGACATCACCATCCAATAAAGCACAGAAAACGTTGCGCCACTCTCAATGCGCAATTACGTTCAGCAACATCCATTAATACATAGTCTTCATTTTGGTACAATGCAATTCCAATCCAGGCGGATTCCACAAACATTTGCAGGTTCTGTCCTACCTGTCCCAGGTGAGTGGGTTGCGTGACGTGTCACTTAGCTGTGGCTCCTTTGTGGTCGGTGCGTGGTGACTTGGCTCCTTCTGGTGCAGCTTGATGATTTTCACAGAACGCCTATATTTTTTGTTGACAAGTATTGCGGCTTCCAACTTGTTCCTATTGCCGCCTGAGAGTATGAGGTTGGTTTCTTTCTGTGGCTATTTGTGACGCGCTGTAATGCTTTAGTAGATGAAATAAAGGCTGAGATTCTTGATGCTTCTTTGGTTTATTTTGTTGAACATGATCAGAGCAATTACAGGGTGGATATAAGACGGAATGGATAACCAGGAGACTTGACTGTAATAAAAGTGCTGATTGCATTAAATAAAGAAAAGATAAAGTGAAAAAACGCTTTAAAGCGTTATAGCGGTAAAACGGCAAAGCGTTAAAGCTGTAAAGCGGTCAACAAAAATTGCGGCCGCCAACCCTCATTCTCTCCTTACCGGACCCCCTGCTGAAGGCTCACCTTTATACACTAATGTGTACACACCTACTTCCGTGGGCACCACCCATAAACCACCTGTTTACAAACTTTGTGATTCCTAGCTTCTACACATGCATTTCTTTGTTCGTTTGTTTTTGACTTGGCGATGCGTGAAGTATCTTCCAGACCTTATGAATGCATGCTTGTGTAATGTTACTCTGCATTCATTGTAAATGCAAAAAGAATTAAAGATCTACTACTTTATTTTCGAGAAACTACAACCTTTGCTTATGTTGAAGATTCATGAGGTAGGAGACAAAAGTTTACTCAATGAAGAAGAAGTCCATAGTAGACTGTAAGTTCAGCCATGTGTTGTACATTTATTCACAGTATTTTATGTGTAGTTTAAAACCTGGCATCTGTAAGTGTACTGTACCAGCTACGACAGTATTAAGATAAGCTCAGCCAGGCCTTTGGAAATTTTACTCTGATAACATGAAACCCAGATATCACACTAGACTAAGCCAGAAGTGTTTTTCATGGCCTTTGTACGCATTTCTCAAGATACGTAAGGGTTGGGTCGGGTTGTATTATCAAAAGAGTTTATGTCTGTCACTGGTGCCAAGTGATATTCAGAATGTTTTTTAAAATGTGGTTAACACTTTTAAAAGGATATTGTCGCTGGTGACGCATTTTTACATCCACTGTTTGTGCTGTTTAGAAAATCCAAATGTCCTTTTTTAGATGTACTTTCTATTCTATAACACATGAGGGTAGACACCTGCATTGGCTGAGAGGGAGGGGTGGAAGTGGGCGGAGCTTAAAGCAGCAGAAAGTAGACGGTGAGAGAGAGAGGGAGGATTTTTATGATGTTTGGCAGTGTTTTAATGAGGTTTTCATGTGTTTTAATGAGGTATTAGCTGTGTTTCTGTGCTGAATTCTTATACATATGAGTGATAGTTCTGTTTTAGTGTGGTCTGTTAGTGTGTTTTTGTCAAGTTTTGCAAATTCTTTTCACTGTTTATCTGTATTTTTCCAGTTTATACAGTTCATTGCTGAATGACTAGGGAAAAAATGAAAATAAGAAGCTGGAAATATGAACATGATGAATGATCTAGACAAACACAAATATTTGAGTACATGTCAAACAGTTCAAAGTCTATTTCTATAATCTCAAACAATTTAATTCTGAACAGTGACAGTTATTTTGCAAATGTAATTTAAAAAATCAAGGCAGTCTTTTTTTAAATTATAAACCAAAAAAATTATAAACCAATCTTTTAACCATTTGTTAGATATAATAATGATAAGTAATTTGCACATAATGGAAGTTAGGTTTTTCCTGAAAAAAAAGTTTTAAATATTGGCAAAATAGACATTTTCTGATGCTGTTATTAGACAAATGACATAAATAAATGTAGGTGGCCTGTTATAATGGTAGTTATTAAAGACTTAATGATCATAAGGTGAGTGACAGAAACTGAGTGTATTTTATAAGAGCCGTTAAAATCCTAAAACGAGGCATCACTATTAATTTAATTTAGTTTTCAATGATTTTCCCTGAAATATTTGGACTTAACAGCGTTTGTTGAATGCGCAGTACCTCCCTTTTCTCTGAGATAAATGAAACATCAGGCTCTTTGTTCATTAAATAAAGGGAGTCAGTGACTGGTCATGTTGGTATGAGTAAAGGGAGGTGTGGATGGGGGTGTTAGAAAATGACTGAATAGGAAGTGGGAAGGTGATTCAGAAGTCGCTTTACACAGGGATCCTGGAAAAAAGTGAGATGGTGATCCCACCTTTGACAGTCACATTTAAGTTCAGCTATTGTCAGTAATCGAGCGAAGATCTGAACTAGAGTATCTGAGAAATCTCAGTTTACATGCGCAGCAAGAAAATCTAATTATTGTTCCACTACCAGACATTAGGTGGCGCTACAAGCCATTTCACATTGGCATTCTTCTGGTTGGTGCCATAGAAGAGGAACAATGAGTAAACAAAGGTGTCAGATTTGAAGTAGATGTAATAGGAGGATAACACTCAAAGAAGATATAGACCACAACCATGAAGATATGGACCACAACCATGAAGATATAGACCACAACCATGAAGATATAGACCACAACCAAGAAGATATAGACCACAACCATGAAGATACGGACCACAACCATGAAGATATGGACCACAACCGTGAAGATATAGACCACAACCATGAAGATATAGACCACAACCATGAAGATATAGACCACAACCATGAAGATATAGACCACAACCATGAAGATATAGACCACAACCATGAAGATATAGACCACAACCATGAAGATATAGACCACAACCATGAAGATATAGACCACAACCGTGAAGATATGGACCACAACCGTGAAGATATAGACCACAACCATGAAGATATAGACCACAACCATGAAGATACGGACCACAACCATGAAGATACGGACCACAACCATGAAGATATGGACCACAACCATGAAAATATAGACCACAACCATGAAGATATGGACCACAACCATGAATATATAGACCACAACCATGAATATATAGACCACAACCATGAAGATATGGACCACAACCATGAAGATATAGACCACAACCATGAAGATATGGACCACAACCATGAAGATATAGACCACAACCATGCAGCAGCTCAGTATAATTGGTATAAACTGTTTCAAACTGATTTATTACAGTAAGGAACATGTTGTCATGGTGACTCTGGTCACTTCCTGAAGGGGGCGTGTCCAGGCCAGTCAGTAGTGAAGATAAGGTTGGGTGATGTTTACATGTGTGGATTAGCTCCATTAGAACCACATTATCTGACTTGGTTAGTCCCACTTCTCCAGTTCAATTCAATTATAGTCTTACAAAGTTGTATACCATTTTAGCCAGACTAAGGCAATAATTCAAATTTTTCTAAGCGCATGTAAATGTACTGACAGATGATGGTGAGAAGTGCAAATACAATAAGTCCCTCAGTGTTTTGTCAGTGATGTGTTGGAAATTATGCAGTGACTTAAAAATAGCTCCTGCTGAATGGAAGTCATGCGTACACTGTGAGTCTGACTGTTTGTTACCTGTGTGTTAACAGCTGTCAGTTGTGTAGGGTGTGTATGTGCAGTGTAGGGAGGTATGCATACTGTATGCATGGGTAGTTTTTGTCTGGTGCCATGGGCAGCTGCTTTTCCATGTGATTCTTTCCCACATCCCTGAGCTCTCTACCCTCAGCGGTAGAGTGAGCCCCACCCTGGTGGGAATAAAAACGCTAAGAGAGTGAGTGACTGTGTCCTGCTTCTCCTCAGTGTTACAGACTTGAAGGCTGTGGGACTGGAAACCACCCTGAAAATGAGTCACAATCCACGCCAGCTTTAATGCCATTTTTGTACATGCAGTGTAACTATGGGACCTGGGAAGTCCTCAGATTTATCTTGAATGTGGAAAATTCTTAAACACAAAAGATTTGGAAAGGTTATTTTTCATTGTGCTTTATTTTTCTTTCACACTTATGGAAAATAGTAAAGCAATGTTCAAGCTTTATGCAGTGTTAAGTTTTCTACAGTATGGAAGAATGTCTAGGAACAAGCCTTAATAACTTAGTAATAAAATGTTATTGTATTAATTTTATTACTATTATGTATTTATATATTTATTCTATTCTTTTTACCTCTGTAAATCTTTTAAGATGTCCTACAATTGCAGGATAATGGAGGGGGTCTGATGCAATGTATTGATTGATTGAAAACATTGGAAGTAAAAATTGTTCGCCTTTAAACCCTCATTCTGGTTTGACAGGATGTAGTGAGCTGAGGTCGACCAGTGTTCATTCATAGGTACTGTAGTGCTGACTTGGTCAGTTTTAATCCAGTTCTGCTCTGCACACTTTCACATGTACATCTTTACTAAGATTAACCAGATCATACAAGATAATCCCATTTCATAATATGGTGATGACAGAAGCTCTATCTGTTTACATGTAATGTACTCTGTGCATTCATTTATGTTCACAATGCATTAAGGTAAAGGCTTCATTTTTACTATAAGCAAAGTAAGTATTTATAATAATATAAAGTAGTGGAAAAAACATATAAAGTTTAATTGCCTGATGTAAAAGACAAAACTAATAGATGAGTGTTAAGAATGTGTAATATTAAAGATTTAAAACATCCTAAAGATAAAAAATTAATTGTAAAAGAAGTGTTCTGCAGTTTGTTCTGACTTAGGGGTAAATAATAATAACATCTTGAGACTCTTTTTTATCTTTTATCTGGTTATCGTGTTCATGATAAGGGCCCATACTGACAGATAGTGATGATATAAGAGGGTAAAAGATCAGTAAGTGCATAATAAATAAATAAACCACAGTGTCTATCATCTTTCCACATATGGCTCATCGACATTATAACTATCACATGTAATAAATCTTGGTACAGATAAATATCATGCACTTATAAAATGCCACCATAACCCTTCATGAGCTGCCTTATTTTTCTCAGCTTCTATAAAAGTGTGGAACAAACTTCAATCTTAATTTGATCATTTTACATTAACATTATCATTGAGTTTCCTTCCATTTGAACATATTTCATTTTCTTGTAAGATTTTGTTTATTTTAGTGACATATTTTCCAATTTTCCAGAAACCTGTTAGATTAGTAAACTCAAAACTCTTATTACCACATTAGTTTAGATCAGGCATGTCCAAAGTATTTCACAAAGGGCTGGTGTAACAGCAATTGATTAATGGAGTCCAGTCTGGTGTGATGTTGCTACTTCGTTGGAGCAAAAACCTGCAGCTCTTTGTGGAATAGTTTGGACATGCCTGGTTTAGAGCAATACTCAACATCCATTTATAGAATTCTTTGTTTATTTCACTTACTATATTCCACACTGTTCTGCTGCCCACACATGGAGTATGTAGGTGGTCTGAGATCACTCTTCTTACCTCTGGGTGTCTAAAATGAAGTATGCAGCTAACATGGGGGACACCAGAGACAGCTGGAACTACCTTTAACAAGCAAAGCATCAGGATTATTTATTCAAAATTATTTATCTGAACCCGCTTTATCCTCACTAGGGTCACAGGGGTCACTGGGGGTCTAATCCAGCTACAATGGGTGAAGGCGGGGTACACCCTGTATGAATCTCCAGTTCATCTCAGGACTGAACATATATAGACAATCACTCTCACATTCACACCTATGGACAATTTAGATTAACCAATTAACCTATCAGTGCATGTGTTTGGATGGTGGGAGGAAACTGGAGAAAACCCACACAGACACGAGGAGAACATGCAAACTCCACACAGAAAGGTCTGGTGTGGGAATTGAACCAGGGACCTTCTTACTGTGAGGTATAAGTACTAACCACTGCACTACTGTGCCGCCCAAAAATTATTTATTCGGAATAAAATAATTCAGGATTAAAGCTATTTACTTTGTGATTACATGGGCTTGTTAATTCAGAATAAAGGTTTTCATGGAAACGGGTGTAGTCTGCTTTAGTTAATTGGGCTTTAAGAGCTGGAGGTACAGAGGATTCTGATTGGACAGAACAGCCGCTTAACGTCTGGATGTCTACTGGAAGAAAACGGGCGCGCCCTGTTCCTGTTTTGTGTTTGTTTCAGTTATCAACATGGAAGAACAGATACTACATGTGATGTTTGCGTTAATTTTTGTGATAATTACGGAGCAGCAGCTCGACTGAATCAGCCACACAAATTAACATACTAATGCTGGAATAGTAGCGTGAAATATGTGCGTCATCGCAACAAGAACAGCAGCATGTGTAGAACAACAGGAATAATAGTAAAAGTGGAATTAACTATTTCCATGGCAGAGGAATTATTAAATTCAGAAAAAAAATCAGAATAAACCAGTGACTGTATTCGAGAATTCAATTTAATTTGGAATGATAATTTTCAACTGAAATGAGGTTTTGACATAATCATCTTAAAGCAGATTTAACTTTTATTTGGAATAAAAACTCGCATTTAAACAGGGCTAGTGGATGTCTGTCCCTCCCCCATCCTCATCAAAGCCTGACCAGCACCCAGTCGTACCTGTTCTTGTGTCACACGATCCCCACTTGTGTGCATTCCTGTGATTTTTCTGTGTGATTCCTAATTCTGCTGTTTCATGTTGTGACACGCCCTGTCCATGTTGACGAGCCACTAAAACCACTAAAGGCAAATGTCAATGTTTGTTGAAGTAAGGGTGAATAGTATTTCACTTGTGATTGGTTGTTACATTGTTGGGAAGCGAGAGTGAATTGACTGCATCATTGTGACTATGTATGAAGAGTTTATGGAATATTATATAATGCTTTGTTGGAGGTTAAAGTGCTTATAGGAATAAGCTGTATTACTTGGCTCATTGCCCAAAACATGTAGAGACACTGTTGCAGAGCATTAAAATGACATGTTTATATGTTTTAATTACTATTTTATATAAAAATATTAAATTGACACAGCTGCAGCTTTTTGGATGGATGGATTAGCTGACTTATGGGTTTGGCTGCAGTTGAGTCTCTTTACCTGCAATGATGATCTTTGTAGGTACGTTGAGCCGCATTTTGTAAAAAACGTCCAAAATGTAATAACTTTTTCATTTCGTTTTGTAATAAAACCGCATTTTGTAATAAATTGCCACAACGCGTTTTGTAATAAATTTTGCCGCATTTCTATGTACAAAATATATTTCAAATATTTTAGTGTTTTCTTACATATTTGAAATTGTCTAATATTGTCTAATATGTGTAATTACCAGCCAAGCCATAAACCACTTGGAATGTTTCCCAAACAGCTCCTTGAGTTTTAATGCTACACCACCAAAGCACCCTGCTGCTGCAAAATGGAAAAACTTATTACAAAATATAATGAAATAGTTATTACGTTTTGGATGTTTATTACAAAATGCGTCTCAACAAGGTAGAATCACGATCAATGATTTGAATCAAGATTTTCTCACCTGTTCTGAACTATAGACCAGTTACTGTAGCTACAACCAAATAGAATAGGCAACCAGTGACCAAAATGTTTTAAGTAAAATTTATGAATTTAGTCAGTTGTTTTCTGGCTACATGGAACAAAGACAAACACATATTTAAATAAAAAATCCTCTTGATTAACTAAAATTATATGCCATATATGAGCAAAGATGTATATTAAATGTTTTATTACAAGAACGAAATTGATTGCATTAGATTTGCATAACAGTATATTTTTATATGTATAGTATGTATCATCACTTTTTTCACATGTAAATTTCTGAAAATGTTCTTTACCTGTATTTGTATTTCTGATTTTACCTCTGTCTTAAGCCTCTTATAAATGTGTACATTGGTACCTCAACTTACAAAATTAATTCCTTCCATAAGTGCTTTCGCACTGTGAATTTTTCGTAAATAGTTGTATTTTACATGTAAAAGGCCTGATTCCTTCCATGGCCCCCAATAGTACCCCTCAAACCCTTTAAAAAATATAAATATATACACATCTTGTATGTAATATGTGTTAAAAGTAAAAGAAAATTTAGATTTTAGATTTTAGATGTAATTTATTGGCCTCAGTGGGTAAATGTGTCTTCACTGACTGAACATTAAACATTAACCCATTAAAATGAACCAGACATGCAGGTCATTTTCATACCATTATGCTTGTTTTAATTGTCAGTTTCACCTTCAACAATGTTTGTTGACAGACGTTTGGTGAAATATCGATCCAAAGACGATTGACTTTGACGACTTTTAATCTTCCTAAAATGTGCAAGGTATACGTCATCAAAGTGTGTGTTAGCACAACTCGTGAAACATTTTTTGGGATGTTTTTTTTCCCATGAATTCGGAACGTTCATGAATTTTGTCCAGCTTGTCTTTAATTGTTGCTGATGGAGTGATGGCTGCCTCTGCCTTTTGTATCATCTCCTCTTTCACTTCTATTGATAACGCAGCCGCTTCTTCTTTTCATTCGCACCAGGAATCACTTTCTTTGGGCTCATGATGAATAATGAATACGTACTGTATTAAAGTTTCAATGACCACACTGGAAAAAACTCACCAAACAACAGTAACTCTGGGATGAATGAGGGTCAAAGGTCACCAAAAGCATCATGGGTAGCTCCCTCATAACCAATGGGATGCTACGTACAGTACGTACTGTACTGTATTTATGTCTCGGGGGTTTGTATTTCGTTTCGTAAATTAAATTTTCTTTTGTATTCAGAGACGAAAAATTGACGTAAAGGTTTTTCGTAATTTGGATTATTCGTTAACTGGGTATTTCGTAAATCGAGTTACCACTGTATTTTATTTCTTGTACATTTTTATCAATGTGAAACACTTGAGCTACAGTCCTTGTATGAAAGGTGCTACAAAATAAAGATTATTATTATTATTATTATTATTATTATTATTATTATTATTATGATTTATTTTTATTTATTTTTGTTGATTGTAGAAGGTTTTTGGAGGAAAAATCTAAAATTTGTAATTGAATGTAATTTAATTAAATGTATTGACTGCTCTGGTCTCCAAGCAAACTGTAAGTTTTCCTCATTATTTTTTCTCATTTCAGGAGGTTTAGTGTATGTGTGATGGTTTAATTTTGGCAACATCAACATTATGTGGAGAGAATCTTTATGATTTTTTGTTTTCCTTTTGGGACACAGCCCTGCTGAAACCATTCACTGTCTTGATCATCCCATATTATGGATGTGTTCGTTATATGAGAATATATTTACACTGACTTATTTGTGATGTGATGATGTTTTTCATTTTCATTTTATTTTATTTTAATTTGACCTTATCTGTTTTGACATTCATGATGCTGTTTTATTCCATTCCTCATTTTGCTCTGATCAAACACCATCATGTTCTGTTATTTCTGCGTCTTTATCTCAACTCGTTTGACCTCAGTTCTCCTTTGTGTTGCTGTTCTTATTACTCCACCCTCCGAGGGGAGAGGGGGGGTTGTTTTTGAGTCAGTTTGTGTGTCTGTCTGTTGGTTCGTTTATTTGTTTGTCAGTAGTTTATTGGATAAAGCTACTTATAAACAATCTAAACTACTCCCTGAAATTTTCAGGAAAGGTGCGAGTTGGTCCTGAATAGATCCCATTACAGTTTGGTGAATGTAGGTCAAAGGTCACAGTCACCAAAATGTGTTTTCACAATCATAAGAGAAAGGGCAAATCAGGTAAAGTGTGTGTGTGTGTGTGTGTGTGTGTGTGCCGGGAACAACTTGTTCCTTGTGTTGTGTTTAATTCTGTCGTTGTGCCCATCTGCTTGTCTGTCAAAGCACTTTGTAAACTTTGGTTTTAAGAGCTTCTATATAAATAAAGTTATTATTACTCTGCTCCTGGAGGAGAGAGGGGTACTGTTTTTGGTTTAGTTACTTTGTCTGTCATCCGCTTTACGCAAAAACTACTAGATCAATTTCAATGACATTTTCAGGAAAGGTGTGAGGTGATCCAGAATAGATCCCATTAAATTTTGGTGAATGTAGATTAAAGCTCAGTCACTAAAAATGTGTTTTCACAGAGATAAGAGATAGGGCAAATCAGGTCAAATGTGTGTGAGAGGGGCGGGGTTCGTTATGGCTGGAACCATTTTTTGTTGTTTTTATTATTAATATAAATATAGTAGCTCTGTAACCTTGAAAAAGCCCAATAATAATAATAATAATAATAATAATAATAACTGTTCGCCAATCATAACTGCCAAACAGTTAAACAATAAATGTAATAGTTTTCCCTCTGACTGACTGGACTCCAAACTAAACCTGGAAAAAGGAAAAACCAATGGTAGGACTGTGATGAATAACTTTTACAGACAGGTTGATCCAAAGAGATTCCTTCAGCTGCAGTGCACTCCCCCTTCTTTGTTGCCAATAGTGGACTTTCACCCTCATAAAACTGATTTAACCTCCATAAACTGTGATCCTACGAGGCTGTTTTTAAAGTCCAGACACAGATTCAAAGATGTTTAGTGACTTTCTCTCCCTGTATTTATCTTGTGTTGCATATACAGTGTTACCTCTACTTATAAAATTAATTCGTTCCAGAAGTGTTTTCATACCGTAAAGTTGCATTTTACATAAAAATCATTTAAAAAAATTACCAATTTTGTATGAAATATGTGTTAAAAGTAAAATAAAATTTGGATTTAAATTGAATTTATTAGTCTCAGTGGGTAAATGTGTCTTCACTGATTGAACATTAAACATTAAACCATTAAAATGAACCAGACATCAGGGTCATTTTTATACCATTGTGTTTGTTTTGTCACTGTCACCTTCAGTGTTTGTTGACAGACGTTTGGTGGGGTGTAGATCCAGGGAAGTAAGGGTAGTGAGCACCATAATTGTGGATGACTTGAATAGTATAAAATAGAATGCAATAGAATAGAATAGGCCAGAAGAGGACTCTAGTGCAAAAGAGAATGAATTAAGGGTAGAGATTCTGGAGAGATTCTCAGCACATTCTGGTGGGTCCCATCATTCACTGAAATGGGACTCGGTAGTAGCTGGCGAGACCCGATCAAACATGCAAGTGTGAAGGACCCCGAAGCCCAGAACAGCAATCACGGCAAGGCAGGGCCAAGCCAACAGGGCACCCCCCATCCCGGGCCGTAGGAGCTACAGGACGTGAACGTGAACGACGCAAACCCGGAGAACAAGAGGGAGCAGCTACAGTCTTTGGGCTCCTGATGGATAATGAATGTGTGCTGTGGTGGGGGTTCAGAGGGACTCACATGGCTTCTGATGCTGGGACGGCACTGGTATGGATGGATGTATAAGGGTCAAAGGCTCATGAAAAGCATCATGGGCAGCTCCCTCATAGCCAATGGAATGCTCCATACAATACATACGTGATGTGTTTACGTACATTACGTAGTTACGTACGTACGTACAGTAATGTCTCAGTGTTTCGGTTTCCTTTCATTAATAGAATTTTCTTTTGTATTCGTTACTTGGATTATTTGTTAGCTGGGTGTTTCATAAGTAGAGGAAGCACTGTATTCTTGTATTCATATATTTTCAGCAGCCTTCACTGTGGACACTACAGTGGCCTTGGTTAAGACTTCAGTGACTTCCTTTCTTACTCAGTTGACTTTGTTAACCTTTAACTGAGTTTTCCTTTGCAGGTCAAATGATGTCAGTGCAGTTTGAGCAGTGTGACCTTGGGCCTGGCAGAGAGAGAGAGAGAGAGAGAGAGAGAGAGAGAGAGAGAGAGAGAGAGAGAGAGAGAGAGAGAGAGAGGGATTAAAAAAGGAAGCAGATTGAAGTGTGTGAAGTTGATGAATAGAAATGGGGGAAAAAAAGAAGCTATATATAAAAGTGTGGACACACGAATGAAAAGGACATTCCTGATTTGCCTCGTCTTTGATCACTATGAAAATATTTTTGGGGGAACTTGACCTTTGACCTACATTCACCAAATGTAGAATCTCTCATTCTGTAGTCAGAATGAGAGGTGTATAAATAACTGTCTGTGTTGCAAGGTTTAGAGAAGAATGTGGTACGAAAGCTTATCTGGTACCTGCAGAAATAAAAAGGGTGAGGAATGTAAATAAGGTTGATGACTAAGATTAGGAAGGCCAGTGCACTTCTTCACATTCTCTGGGTTCTTAAGGTTTCTTTCTTTCTTTCTTTCTTTATTTCTTTCTTTCTTTCTTTCTTTCTTTCTTTCTTTCTTTCTTTTTCTTTTTCTTTCTTTCATTCCTCGTCTCTACCTGCTAAATCACAGGTGTCAAACACAGAGATGTATAGTAGCGAAGTACAAGTACTTAAGTACTGTACTTAAGTAGTGAAATGCAGTATCTGTACTTTTTTGGAGTATAATTTTTTTCGCCTACTTCCACTTCTACTGCACTACATTTAAAAAAAAAAAAAAATTTATACTTTTACTCTGATACATTTTTTATGTGCCGAATCGTTACTCTTATTAAAATAGTTCAGAAACATACCAAACCCATAGCATATCAATGCCAGAGCGATAAATGGTTCATTTTACTTTCAGTACTTAAGTAGTATTTTTTTCATTACTTCTACTTGTAATTTTACTTCTACTTTTACTTTCAATACTTGAGTAGAACATCTTTACATACTTCTACTTGCAATACTTAAGTACAATTTTCTTTGGATACTTTAGTACTTTCACTTGAGTATAATGCTTGAAGAACACTTCAACTTTTACTCAAGTCAGTTTTTTGATGTAGTACTTGTACTTCTACTCCACTCCTCTAGTCCAGTACTTTATACATCTCTGGTCAAACATAAGGCCCGGGGGCCAAATCCGACCTGCCAAAGAGTCCAATCTGGTCCGTAGGATGAATAACAATGAAGACATTAACAGTGTAAAAAAAAATTAATTCAGCTTCTATATAAGATAAGATGAGATAGACTTTATTGATCCCACATCAGGAAATTCACATGTCACAGTAGCCAGTGACATATAAATATACAGAATAATTAGATTTTAATTGTATCAGAGCAGTAAAATATGATCATAATTACCTGTAAATAATGAAAACTGCAGATTTTCATGTAAAAAAAAAAAAGTCAAATTACATGAACATCTTCATATTAACAAACCATCCTTTTTCAAAAACCTTAAGAAATACCTGAAGAAATATGAAGTCATTGAAATATTTGTAGAGAAATAAGTGTCATTTTACAAATATTCTGCCTGTTACTAAATACTTAGCGTATTTGTAATTGAAATGTAAGTTGTTTTTAGGGCTGGACGATATGACCCCAAATTAATATCAATCAACATATCTGTCTATCATTGGTGTGAAACAGTGATTACTGCATTCTTTCTCGGTGCAGTTGAACTTTCAGTGACGCATACATCAGTTAATGTTCACCTGAATGTCAGTGTTTTCTACTGATATAAAAACATGCTACTACAGTACAGTGAGCAGAGGATTATGCTGTGTTTCACTACATGGTGTCGGCTCCACTCCCATTATTTAATTGTACCTGCAATTGTGGGATAATGGGGGGTTAGTGGTACATGCACCATGTATCAAAAGTGGTATATAAATAGTTTAATTGATTGATTGATAAAATAGAAAAGATGGGATTTTGGAATTATGGGATAGAGTAATTATGTCTGTATAAATACCTATATATACATATACACATATACATATATATAAAACCCGCTCTTCACTATTTTATTTGTGTATATACATTTTTAGTTAAAAATTATCTCGTCTAGATGTACATTTTTATACATAGATTTTTACTCTGGGACCTGGAGAAACAAATTTAGTTTTGTCTCATGTTTAACATTAAATAATAATAAATAAGTATTAAGCTATGATTTGAAGGTGGTACCAGAGTGTTTCTGTGTTCTGGGAGGGGGTTCCAAAGGCATGAGGTGAAAGTTATGTGATGTTACATTTCACTTCTTCAACATATTCTTGTTGTTGTAGCGGTGACGCGTTGGTCATATATTTTTACCCTCAACACAGCTGTTCACCACATACCTATTTCACTAATGCAGATAATCAGATCCCCCCGTGCATACCCAACATGCCCTGTCCCATGACAAGTGTGTGTGTGTGTGTGTGTGTGTGTGTGTGTGTGTGTGTGTGTGTGTGTGTGTGTGTGTTGGTGTATGGACTCTCCTGCTGATTTAAAGGGGGGGGGGGGGGCTCCAACAACTGACAGTTTAGGCTGCTCTCCCATGGGATTAGGTTTGAATTGTTGGGGTGGGGCACATAAGACATTCTTTACAAATGACTTAACTAAACATATCTCTTCTATTTAACAGCTCTACTATGACTAGTTTTTATGTCTTTGTAAATCCTGTAAAAATAAATAAACACATAAAATCCTGTAGTTGTGCTGTCTTCCATCTCAACAGTGGTTCTCCTGATGATTATTATCAATTAATTCACGATCAATTAATGATTATTTAATAAACGTTGATTTTGCTGAGAAACTGAATTTCTCTTTCGATATGAGATAGAATCAGTTACTCTATCACTCATCAGCTGATCCCATGTTGTTCACTTCTCATACGTCAACATAGCAACATTTTCTTCAATGTCGGCTTCAATGAAATACAATGGGACCCTTTATTAACCTTTATTTATAGAGGGACAATGTACATTAATAAACATTTTATAGAAAAGGAAAATGTAAATGCACCCATTTTTAGCCAAAATGCTAATTTCCAATGATAGTCCCCCTGCCACATAAACCGTAGAATAGATATAAAACACACAATATGTTTTATGTCTTTATTGATTTTGACTATCCCATAGTCTTTTTCATTGCCTGAAAAGTAAACTGTCATTGGATAAATGCTATGATTTTGTCCCACCCCCGGATGCTCAGAGTCTCTGGGGGTGAATCAGTTGTGGGCGGGGCCTAGGTTGACCTGGATGTACAGCTTCTACATAATGATTGACAGGTAGTTTCAAATATAAAACCATTACTGACGTTTCCGAGTGAAGTCGGAACAAACTGCAACACACTTGTTTGTATTTCCTCGACAAAATGTCTCGCTGCTCTAAACCTGGAATTTCTGGGATAAATAAAATAATATTTTACCTTGTAGAAAGAATATCTTATCGTGTTGTTTAAATGAAAACACACTCACGTTACTTCCTTGTTTCAGTTGAACATAATTTCAACATGTCTTTGTTCAAGTCTGTGGAAAAGACGTTTACTTGATACGATAGCAATTTATAGAAAAGGAACAAACAAACTTTACAGAGAACTAAACTGACAAATTTTATAATGTAAGAGACGACAAACTTCTGCTGTTTGAAAGACCAGCAGACGCCGCTGGTATATGCAGCTGTCATGTGTGTGTGTGTGTGTGTGTGTGTTTTCTTGTCTGTTGTATGACATGATATTAAACCTACTTTGCTGTAAACAGATGTTTTATGCAGAAGATTTTAGTTTTACTTCATTTTATCAGCTTATATTCATGTGTGTTTTCATACACACTAACAATCTGGCATTTCCACTGATCTGAAAAATATAATTGTCCTGCTCAGTTGTTTGCATGACTTTAAATCAGGGGTCTCAAACTCATTACTTTCAGGACCCACATTCAGCCCAATTTGATCTCCAGTGGGCTGGACTAGTAAAATAATAGCATAATAATAACCTTGGGAAAAAAATGACAATAACACATTTTTGTGTTTGTTTTAGTGTAAACAAACTCCATTACCTTTTTCTGCTTGGATAAATTATCCAACAAGACAGATGTGAATAACCTGAAAAAAACTGAAATGTCACATGGAATTCCAACAATACTATACAATTTATCATTTACGCACGTTCATTATGGATCAGATCTGCTACAAAGACACTAAATTGTTAAAATTGTGCTTAATTGTTTTTATAAATTTCAGGTTGTTCATATTTATTCAGGTTTTTCACATATGAATATTTATCAAGTGTAAATATTTTCCTAATTTAATGTTATTTTTTGCACTATAACAAAGACAGAGATTTGAAGTTATCATTATTTATGGGCATAATTAAAATTATTTTCATATCAGAATGAGAAGGAAATATGGAGTATTTTTTTTTGGAGGTTTTACTGCTATAATTTGACTCTAGATAATATTGTTCTATATGTGGAACCTGAACTAAAATCAGTTCCAAAGCCTTGACTGTGGTATTTTTCCACTGAGCAACTTCATCCCAGGGGCCGCATTGGAACATTTGGCGGGTCGCATTTGGCCCCCGGGCCACATGTTTGAGACCCCTGCTTTAAATGGTTGAGGAAAACACCAGACTATGTGAATACTAGTATATTCTTATAACTCTGAAATGACAATAAAATACCTTTTAAATAAAGGTGATGGTGTAATACAAAAAGTGTTGTTTAAAATAACACATTTTTTGCCCTTTGCAAATAGACGAGTTGGTTTATGTACAACACACAGAGGTAAATGTAACAGGACAAAACACTGTATGTTGTAAACTGTGGTTAAAACCACAAATGAGAAACACATTCTTAAGAAAACTTCTTAAACATAAAGAATATTACCATAACTGGAAAATGGTCCTTTCACAATAAGATGTATTTGATAATATCACATTCATACATTATCAATACATTATATTTGATTCATATTGGAATCATAGGATACATGTAAATGGCTACATTTACATGATGATTTTTAATTCAGAATTATTTATTCTGAATAAAATAACTTGGAATTAAAACTGTTTCAAGATTCAAGAGGTTATTGTCACATACACAGTAAAAAACAAACAGGTTTGATGCTATGCAGTGAAATTTTTAGAATGAGAATGGAGTGAATTCTTAGATTGCACACTTCCTGTCAATGTGAGAAAAGTAGTAACAGTAAGTGTGGTTAAGAAATAGTGGGACTAGACTAAAACTAAAGGTATAGTACAAGAAAAGGCTCTGTATTATCCATCGTGTTAATTCCAAATAAATGTTTCCATAGGTTTCCATATTCTGCTTTAGTTAATTGGTCTTTAATAGCTGGAGGTTAATGTCTGGATGTCTACTGGAAGAAAACAAACAAACAACAAACAACTATGGACATGTAAAAACAGATACTACATGTGATTTTTTATTATTTATTTTTGTAATAATAATGAAGCAGCAACTCAACCAAATCAACCATAGGAATCATCACACTAATGCCAGCAGTGCAGAATGTGTGCGACATCAAGACCCAGGAGCATGTGCAGAAACGACAGGAATAATGTTAAAGAGAAATGAACTGTTTACATGTCAGAGGAATTATCTAATTCAGAATTAACCTCCTGACATCCAAGAAAAGTGAAAGATTTAGCCTTTTTATTAAATAAAATAATTATCTTGATTGTAAACTGCACAATTCAATAGTTTTTTTAAAAAAATACATTTTAAAAACTATTTTTATTTATTCACAATTAATTTTTTTAATGATATCAATTTGCAATGGACAGAATTTTGAAATAAAACTGTGAAACTTTCGTCCCATATAGAGGACAGAAATGCAATGCTGGGTCTGAGGAGGTTAAGAGTGGAACAAACCAGTGACTTTATTTGGAATTAAGTTGAATTTGTAAGAGTCATTACATTAGAGCTGGGATCATATGGTTTCATGCCGATTCGATTCTTTTACGATTTTTAGGTGTGCCGATTCGATTTAAATTGCGATTCTTTGATATTACACCAGACCAGGTGAAAAAGCTGAATGATGATGCCTACAGATCACATCACGAGCCAAAAAAATACACATCATATGTGAGTCAGTTCAGATTTATTCATCAGTAATATATTTGAAGCAGTCTTTGGGAAGTAAACTGCTACATTTATCTGCACACAACACAAATAGGAGCCTTTAAATGAACATATTTCATAATAAAGTGAACTTTAAAGTGTACATGTCCAGCTCTGCTCTTCCCTTCTGTTAGAAAGACAGCACACTTTAATTATTGTTGACTGTTTAACTATATTTATTCAGGAACAACTCATTTTCTCTAAGTTTTCAGATATCCCACGCTGTTGAACGCACCAGAGGTGTTACGATGGTCCTGAACGCACCACTTCTGTGTTTTAGCCGCTGTGTTGTTGCTAATCACCATCTTTTTCCCAATGCTAATTCATATCCTCTTGGTTTATTACTGTGTGTAAATGACACAAGGTGAGATTAATAACACAATACAGTTGGAATAGATATTAGCATAGTGTATTGTTTATCTACGCACAGTGTTGGGAAAGTTCACCTTGATTAGGAACTAGTTCAAAGTTCAGTTCAAGTTACTCAATATGAATTAGTTCAGTTCATCGTTCATTCTTCCAAATTATGAACTAGAAGTTCATGGATCCCAAAATGAACTTTTTCGTTCTGTTTTTGTGTTATTATTGTAGACTTATTATTAAACGTTTCTGACGTTATCCTGTAGTCAGAAAATCAGGGGAAAATGCCGCCCCTCCAGGGTGGAAGTAAGTACCTTACCCCAGGGTTAACTTCCCTCTGCAGGTTCTTAGAACACAAGGAGTGGTTTCAGTGAGCTTCGTTTTCAATGTTTATTTCCAAGAACGGGACAACACCTGCTCCGGTCACCGGTCACACTGTACATTTAACTCTTTTTGTCCGCTCCCAAAAAATCTCTGCACCCCCCCCCCCCTCTCTCTCTGTTCAGAATAATACAAAAATGACATCTATGATAATGCTGTGTTTTGATCCCATTTTATACCTTATAGGACTCAATAATTACAACATGATAAGAACGAAATGTGAACTACATAAGAGCACAGTTCAATAAATGCCAGAATAACCACGTTCACAACTTCCCATTCATTTGGCTAAAGTGAACGAGTCGTTCATGTTCGTCAAAAATATGATATAGTTAATGAACGTGTTCAGGTACAACACTGTCTACGCATAAGTTAATGCTGTTTAACACTGGTGTGTTGTTGAAGCTAATACGATAATAAGTTAGCTGTCATCTATGTGCCTCATACAGTCGTCTACGGTCTTTACAAGCGGTAATTTTTTCCCACCTGGCTTAAAATGAATCATTAAAATATGGAAAAAAAAAATCGTAAAACAAAAAAATATATGTGAATCTATTTTTTTTCTCCCACCCCTAGTTTAAATGGTTCATCGTAAAGGTGAATTAAACTTTATTCTGAATTAAACAAGAATAAAAACTGTCATGTAAACAGGGCCAGTGGTGCAGTAGTTATTGATCGATCAGATTATCAGTTAGCAGGATGGGGGGTATGTGGCATTCACAGACACACTTATGTTTATATTTTCCTTTGCAAAAGCCCAACCCTGGGTAATAAATCACTAAGGAAAAGATTCCACAGATGTTGCAATAAAGCTGAACAGGGTACGCATGTGTATGACCAAATCGCTAAGCTTCTCCTCTTGTCTCGGGGGAGGGTCTGTGTTCAGTTCCTTTCTCCAGAGATTCCTTACAAACACTTTCAACATAAATTCCCATTAATTTGTCAGGACTAATGCTGACATGTCAACAGCACTTTAATGAGAAACCGATGGTCTCTATGGAGCAACTTTTGTGAACTATCACACCTTTAAGATTTTTGTTCTGCAGCCCCCTCCCCATGCACACACACACACACACACACACACACACACTACCCTTCATTTTTTCCATATACTGCTCCTTGGTCCTGTGTGGACAGACAGCTGAGCATGTCAATGATTCTGCTGTATGTTCGTACATGTAGCTACATGCATGTGCAGTTTGGGCTTCTGCTGTGTCGACTGTATGTCATGTACAGCTGCATGATATTAGAAAAAAAAATTATAGTGGAATTTTTTTTAAACCATGTAATTATTATTCTGTATATTGCGATATGAAAAAAATACTCAGGAGTAAATAACAGCTGTGTGGTGTCGACGCAAATGGTCAAACAGATTAATGGTCGACACAGAACATACGTTTCACTGTCATCCTTGTTTTAGGTGAAATAATTAAAAAAAAATAAGAATGAAAAATAAATAAATACAAATACATAAAATGACATAAATACAAATAAATAAATAATACATACAAAATAAAAAATAAATGAATAAATAAAAATAAGTAATTCTACATAACTGATGTTGCTTTCTGGCACTGAACCTTGTTTTTTGGGTGATTCTTGTAGCTGAAATAATAATAATTTAAAAAAAAAAAATAAAAAAAAATATATATATATATATATATATATATATATTTTTTTTTTTTTTTTTTAATAAAATAAATACAAATACATTTATAAAAATTAATTATTAATTTTATACAAAAATATTAAGAAATACAAATACATTATAACTAGATAAATAAAAATAAATAAACACATCATACATAAAAAAATACAAAAAAAAAAAAAATTAGGAAAAAAAATTAATTAAAAGAAATAGTTTTACATAACTGATATTGCTTTTCTTTCTGGTACCAAGCCTTGGTTTTTGGCGATTTTCTCCTGTTGGTTTTTGGCGATTTTCTCCTGTTGGTTTTTGGCAATTTTCTCCTGTTGGTTTTCGGTGATTTTCTCCTGTTGGTTTTTGATGATTTTCTCCTGTTGGTTTTTGGTGATTTTCTCCAGTTGGTTTTTGGTGATTTCCTCCAGTTGGTTTTTGATGATTTTCTCCTGTTGGTTTTTGATGATTTTCTCCTGTTGGTTTTTGGTGATTTTCTCCAGTTGGTTTTTGGTGATTTCCTCCTGTTGGTTTTTAGTGATTTCCTCCTGTTGGTTTTGGGTGATTTTCTCCAGTTGGTTTTGGGTGATTTTCTCCAGTTGGTTTTGGGTGATTTTCTCCAGTTGGTTTTTGATGATTTCCTCCAGTTGGTTTTTGGTGATTTCCTCCAGTTGGTTTTTGGTGATTTCCTCCTGTTGGTTTTTAGTGATTTCCTCCAGTTGGTTTTTGATGATTTCCTCCAGTTGGTTTTTGGTGATTTCCTCCAGTTGGTTTTTGGTGATTTCCTCCAGTTGGTTTTTGGTGATTTCCTCCTGTTGGTTTTTAGTGATTTCCTCCAGTTGGTTTTTGATGATTTCCTCCAGTTGGTTTTGGGTGATTTTCTCCAGTTGGTTTTTGGTGATTTCCTCCAGTTGGTTTTTGGTGATTTCCTCCTGTTGGTTTTTAGTGATTTCCTCCAGTTGGTTTTTGGTGATTTTCTCCTGTTGGTTTTTAGTGATTTCCTCCTGTTGGTTTTGGGTGATTTTCTCTTGTTGGTTGTTTATTTTTCAGTCTTGTTACCAGTGACTCACTCCAAACTGGTTCAGAATGGTTGTGATGTGTTCAGTGTTGAAATTATTGAAATTAAATGAGAAAATGTTGAGCTCATTCATCTCCTCCATCACAGGACCTGTCATGTGACTATTGCGAACACTTACATTATGATGTCGATGCTCAAACAATATATTATGCAGCTCTAACGTCATGTGACAACTAAATATTATCTCATAAAGACTAATGATCCAAAGATAAAAGAAGCATAAAGGCTGTTCATTGGAGAAGGGAAAAGAGCAGTGTGTGTCTGTGTACTGCATCTGCTTTTGTTTTGTCCAGCTGTTATTAACATCTAATCAGTAAAAAGGAAGTGCTTGATCTAAACAGGAAATGCAGTATTTGGAAATGTAGCAGATGTTGTACAATAACTGTGGATAAGAAGCATGTTGATAAGACTCATTGAACATGACAAAGCTCATTAAGACTGTCTCATATAGAGATGGAATAACATTTAATATTATAGTTATTGTGACCACTTTTATTATGTTATTATTATTATTATTATTATTATTATTATTATTATTATTATTATTATTATTATTATTATTATTATTATTATTATTATTATTATTATTATTATTATTATTATCATGGTATTGCTCATGTTTATATTGTATTGTATATGCTCAAAATGTTCATTTCAGCTCAGCTTAATTTAATTTGAGCACACAAAATCATCAAAAGATCAATCAAAATGGTTTTTTTTTGCACTTAAAAAGAAAGTAAAACTTCTAAACTCCCACCACTACAAACTTATAACCCAGTAGATTCTGTATTCTATTATTTAACACCTTGTTTTTTATGTCTTTTTTATCACTAACACAAAGCATCCATAATCATTTACACACACATTATTTTGTAAGTCACCTCACACAATCCAATGTGTACAATAACTACAATAACTATATTTATATTCACTTTATATTTACTACAAATACATTATTTATTATGATAATATCTCTTAATCATGATAGCTTATATTCATTTATCGCAATAAAATCTTATTTTATGCATCCTTCCATATTGTTAATATTGCACTTATTTTTCTGTGTTATGTTCAAGAACAGTTGGAAAATGTTAACATTTTTATGATGGAATTTTACTATTTTTGCTCAAAAACACAGAGAAAACTTTGGAGTTGACATTATTTATACATTTTTACCCTATTATTTATATTATTTTAGTGGTGCGGCCCATTTTATACCATATTAGGCTGATTGTGGCCCCAGTTTGACACCCCTGCTCTATAGGACGATGACAGAAAATACTGAATTGAACAGAAGCAGCAAAGTCTTCATTTCTGGCAGTAGTCACACATGATGGGTTTTTTCTGCGACAGAATTGTTCACCAACAAGTTGTGGATCCAGAATTTCCAAATGACTCAGGCAATGTTTAATGAACTGTGTGATGTCATTAAACGTCTCTTAGCTCCAGACTTGTCATATCCTTTGGGAAGCACTTCCTAGATGAGTGGATATTGAGCTGTTGTGATTAGAGGGAAATGAGTGAGCATAACACAAACAGGACACAAAATTGGATAAAACGGAAAACGGCCATTATCCGTTTTTTCCCCATTATTCATTTAAACACAAAAATGAAAAATGGATCATTATCTTATTTCTCATTTTGGTTTTGGAAACAAAAAAACAAGTTGTTTTTTCGTTGTCTTATTTTTGGTTTTATTTTGAAAAATGAATGAATGAATGATACATGGATTTGAACCTTTATACCACAGTCATAGTACAATAAAAACATCCAAAACAAACAAAAATAATGTAGTCGAAAACACATGTTTTATTTATTGCATCATTTAACAGGACCTCCCTCCAATATCCCATATTTTCATTTACAATATAATCCAACACCAATTGCATGTTATCAAAATGGTTCAAGAACAGCATTCAATTGACTTTATTAAGAAATGTAGTTGAAATTGAGCAGAAGTTTAAAGGGTTAAATCTTTTTTTGTGATCTTTACAGTTTTTGGAAGGTTTCTGTGTTTCCATGACCACTTTTCTATTGTGCAGTTTCCATTCTACAGATAATGTCCGATGTAGATATTGTTTGTAATTGTGTTTTATTAAGAGTATGAAACCAGTTGAATTATGTAAGTGGAGGCTGGTCTGTTTAAGGCTGGGTATAAAGGTTCAAGGTTACTTTATTAGTCTCCCTCCCTAGGGTGAAATTTGGTTTTGAATAAAGGGAAGTTGCTGCATAGACAGTGTAACACAAAAACACACAGAAAACATCAAAGGACACATGTGCAACCATTTGCTCTAAATGGGCTGTGAAAGTTAGCAACAGACAACCATACAAACACATCTACACACATACTGTACACCCTTAGATATGACTGTCACTTATGATTAATGCATGTACACTTTGATTATACATCTAAAAACTATATAAGAAACAAAACTATAAGCAGTTGGTAGAGCAGGTCGTCCATTAACCAAAGGGTTGGCAGTTCGATTCCCGCTCTGTCCTAGTTGTGTCCTTGGGCAAAACACTTTACCCTCCTTGCCTCCAGTGTCACACTGGTGTATGAATGCGTATGAATGTTTGGTGGTGGTCAGAGGGGCCGTAGGCGCGGAATGGCAACCACGCTTCTGTCAGTCTGCCCCAGGGCAACTGTGACTACATATGTAGTTTACCACCACCAGAGGGAGCATGTGAGAGTGAATGAATAATGGAACACTAATTTGAAGCACTTTGGGTGCCTTGAAAAGCGCTATATAAATCTAATCCATTGTTATATTATTATAAAAAAAAACTAACCTAGCATGTGATCAGCTGATATACACTACACACACACGCACACACACACACACACACACACACACACACATACACACACACACACACACACACACACACTCAGAGTTGTGACTATTTGCACAGTCCCACATTCATCTCTGTTCCTTCACCAATTTAATTGACAAAGGAATAAATGCGTGTTTATAACTATTATATTTACACAGTGGAACCCTGTATCTCCTCCCTGTATTCAGAAGGATGTGCTCAGACTGCAGCACATGACAGCTGTCAGATAGAATGTTATTAGCTTGACTGATTACTGTCTGTTCAGGCAGGCAGGTCCTGTGGGCTCAGAGGGGCAGCAGTTGTTTTGAGTTTTACATTTGACTGTTAAAGGTTTAAATGTCCAGTGTAAAATGTATTTTAGCTCAGATAGCTGGATGATTGGGAGTATATACATTGAGTTGACATTAAAATCACACCATTAGGATGTTTATTGAGAAATTTTAATTTTGCCGTTTTGAGCCAAACTGTGTTGCATTCTTTTTTCAAATTAACCTGTTAGTAGGTTAAGCTTCGCTGTTGTGTACAGCTTCGTTTAAATTCAAAATGAAATACTGGACTATGTTTTTAAAGGTGTCATTCCGCTGTAAACTATTTTTCCACACTGCTTTTGGAATCTAATGGGTCACCCTCACTTACCAACACATGCTGCCGTTGACAGCGGTTCGTCACCTCCACTGGCTGCATACTGCATTCACAGAAAACAACAAGAGCAACAAGGGACCCAGAAAAAGCCGGTCCGTCTGACACGAGGGGTTAAGCCCGTCCCTCGTTGCAGCGTTTCTGAAGTAACATTAGCATTAGCATCTACAGCAGTAGTAGCTGCTACACAAACTGGAAAAAATGGCGGATCAAACTTCATGTGCTTGTTTTTTTCCCTGCATGTTTTCAGATTAAGCAACGGCACGAAACCTAGCAGGATGCTAGTTGGGTAAAGGTAAATACATACACAGCGAGAGGGGAGGGGGGAGTGTTCCTTCACATATTCTGAGCCAATCAGAGACGCCTCGTGACAGTGTATGAGGAAGTACCAGTAAACTCTGTTGTTCGACCTCAAGTCATTTTTCTACTGTGAAAAAACAATTGGAAAGAAAACAATCCTGACATTTAAAAAAAAAAAAATAGAACCAACACACAATGTATTCAATAACAATGGAGAACACAGTAATATTAATAAAATAACCATGGAATGACAGCTTTAAAAAAGAATGCAATGAAATCATACATTTCCAGAGCGTGTAACTTTTATAGACTTCCTCCGAAAGACGTCTTCTGCATCCAGAAAGGTACTGGCATGAAATCAGTAACTGTGGACACAATATGTGATGACATGAAGACCTCAGGACACTTCAGTTTGCCTTTAATAACCCATATAAGGGTGATGTTGTTTAGAACTTTAGAAGAAGTCTAACAATAGTGTTTCGTGTCGGCGAAAAAACATGCGCTAATCATTTCCATGCTAACGGGCAGCACGGTGATGCAGTGGTTAGCACTCATATCTCACAGCAAGAAGGTCCCTGGTTCAATTCCCACTACTCATGTCTGTGTGGGTTTTCTCCAGTTTCCTCCCACCATCCAAACACATGCACTGATAGGTTCATTAGTTAATCTAAATTGTCCATAGGTGTGAATGTGACAGTGATTGTTTGTCTATATATGTTCAGCCCTGAGATGAACTGGAGACTCATACAGGGTGTACCCCGTCTTCACCCATTGTAGCTGGATTAGGCCCCCAGTGACCCCTGTGACCCTAGTGAGAATAAAGCGGGTTCAGATGATGACATGAGACCAGACTTCCATGCTAACACAGTTTCTCATTGTACATCCAAATGGTGTGATATTAATGTCAACTCAACATATGTACTTCCAATCATCTAAAAATTTAGCTAAAATGTATTTTACTCTGAATAATCCCTTTAAATTTCCAAACCAACTGGAGATGCCATAATGAAGAATTGACTCTATTGTCGTTCTGAAAACTGATTATCACAATCTTCTAGTTGAGCCCAAACAAATGGAGGCACTGAAGAAGTTCAAGGGTCACTCTGTCCATAAATATAGAGGGGATAATGCATATGATCAAAGGCTATAGGTGGAGAAGACTAGAATAAGTGTTGTATTGAATAAGACAGATGAGTAATGGTGTGTTGTGTTGGTAGAACTGGGTGGGAATGGGGCTTGGATAGATAAAAACGCTCCCAATGTTTTGAGTTCCATCTCAACATGTCACCACCTGCCCTGTCGACTGTGGGAGAGAAATGTTCATGTCTGTGTTTTCTTTTTTAACTCTGACTCCTGATGAAGGCAACTCACAAACATTAAGAGACAGAGGGTTTTTTTTCCTGATAAATTGTTGTCTCCATTGGACTTTACATTCATGGATTTCATAAGGAATTCACACTTAAAACTAGTTAAATATCCAGTAATTTGATAGGAAACACTTTGACCAAATTTTATTTATTTTAAGCCTATCAAAATGAACAAATTAACACAGATTAATCCGTCATTATTGTTAATCTGATTAAAAGTTTTAATACCATTAACTCATCTGCAGCAGAATAACTCTGAATGTCTCAACTAATGCATTTTGTAGTTTGTAGAAACTTACCAAGATCATTTTCACTTGTTTCATTGGCAGATTTTTGTGAATTAATTAAAAAAAATTTTTTTGCTTAAATTAAAAAATATATATATTTAAGTGAAATAAATCAATAAATACATACATAAATATAAAATCTGCCAATAGAAGGAATGAAAATGATTTTGGTCAGATTTTCTGTATCTTTTGTTTATAAATCAGTTCTTATATCTCCCTGAAAACTTCCTCTTTAGATGATTCTGTCTGATATTAATTGTGACGAGATATTTAATGTTGCCCAACATTGGTTGGAAGAGATAATTGTTGTCAGTGTGTCTGTCTGTCCTGTGTGTGACTGCAGAGACATATCACGCTATAACTCAATGAATCAAGGGTGTAATAATGATGTTGACATTGGTGGGGATGTAATTTGTCCCCACCAATGTCAACATCATTATTATAATAATCCCAAATGTCATGTAATTTTCCCATTTAAATTTGGTATGGACACGTCCATACCGTCCATACGCAATTTTACGCCCATGAAATGAATACTTGACATATCATCATGACATTACATGGACATATACATATGGCTAATGCACATCAGATGCAATCATCCATGTTAGTAAAGGTCAAAGGTCAAAGTCGTATTTAGCAGAAAGGTCAAAATCACATTATTGTTTCTAATTCAACAATGGGTTGTCATAGAAACTTGAGATTGGTACAAAATAGAGATGAGAATAGGCATGAATGATAAACATGAATGATAGATATTTAATCATGATAAATCAGAATGAACTCTTTGATTAATTAATCTGATTAAAAATATTAATCATTTGACAACCCTAATTTATTTATTTTAAAGATGCAAATAAAAAATAAAAACAAAAAAATTCCAAAATAAAACAGCATTCAAAGTATGTACAAGTATGAATTTTGCATGATTGAAAAGGAGTAAGAAGTATAAACTTATTTAATCCTACCCTTCAAGTGCTTCTACAGATTTATTACTACCTTAATATTAAAAAAAATAAATTTGAGCACACTAAAAGATAATGCCGTAATCCAGGGGTCTCAAACATGTGGCTCGGGGGCCAAATGCGGCCCGCCAAAGGTTCCAATGGACCCCTGGGATGAATTTACAAAGTGCAATAATTCCACAGTCAAGGCTATGGAACTGAATTAGCTGTAGTTCCACATACAGACCAATATTAACTAGAGTCAAATAACATAAAAACCTACAAAAAATAATAAATCCATATTTTCTTCTCAGTTTGATGTGAAAAACATTTTACATTATGCTGATAATGACATCCTTAAATTTTTATCTTTGTTTAGTTTTTTAAAAAATGACATGAAAATATGGAAATTCTAAAAGTATAGAAATAAAATTCACTACAAATATAACAATTTTCTTTTGGCTTTTTCATGTAAAAATGATATGTTGAAGAAAAACATTGTTAAAATTGCATTTATTTTTCCTGGTAAATTTGAGCTTTTTTTCTCGCTTTTATTCCCATCTTTTTTGTTACCTTTCTATTAAATTGAATTCTATTTAATATTTGTTTTATCTTCACATTCAATTGGTCCCACAGTCTCACAAACTTCTTAATGTAGTGCGTACTTTGTGAACCTTTAAACTTAACTTTCCCCTTAAATCATAACCTCCCTCTCTTTTATTAAACATTTCTTGAATATTTCCCGTCTTGTTTGAGCTCAGCAGTTGTGGAAGACGTATCCACCTACATTTAATAACACGTTATAAATGCTCATCTTTAACTAAACCTTGACCAAAAATGGAAAAGAGACATTAAATCATTATTCAATAAATCAATAAAACATAAATAGTAGTCAGTTAAAATCCAATAAAAGAGAAGAGTGCAGATGGAACACATTTAGTTCTTATCTGTGCAGACGATTTCAGCCTGGACTTAAACGTCTCAAGAATGTTCTAGACTTTAATAATGATAATGGATTGGATTTCTATAGCACTTTTCAAGGCACCTAAAGCACTTTACATTATTAATCCATTATTCATTCACTCTCACATTCCAAAGGGATCTGCATTCTCCCACTGCAAAATGTCACAGTTAGTTTGTTGGAGATATTTGTAATTTACGCCAAATTTCGCAGCATGGAGAGTACATGGTCAGACCCTCCACGATTTCGTGATTTTGGGATTTCTAACTTCAACGCAAATTCAGCCAATCCTCATGAAATATGGTGGTACTTCCTGGTTCTAGTCAGGACTAATATGGTGGTACTTCCTGGTTCTAGTCAGGACTAATATGGTAGTACTTCCTGGTTCTAGTCAGGACTAATATGGTGGTACTTCCTGGTTCTAGTCAGGACTAATATGGTGGTACTTCCTGGTTCTAGTCAGGACTAATATGGTAGTACTTCATGGTTCTAGTCAGGACTAATATTGTGGTACTTCCTGGTTCTAGTTAGGACTAATATGGTGGTACTTCCTGGTTCTAGTCAGGACTAATATGGTGGTACTTCCTGGTTCTAGTAAGGACTAATATGGTGGTACTTCCTGGTTCTAGTCAGGACTAATATGGTGGTACTTCCTGGTTCTAGTCAGGACTAATATGGTGGTACTTCCTGGTTCTAGTCAGGACTAATATGGTGGTACTTCCTGTTCAATGCGATGCAGTTTTGTTTGTTGATGTAATGTTTAAATGACAATAAAGGCACCTGACGCTGAACCAGAATGAGACATGTTGAAGTTGTACGTGAAACAATTTTTTACATCCACACCCTCGTCTCTCAGGGATGATTACATATTGTGGCTTGTAATGGTGGATTAACACCACTTATCATATCAAACCATACAGACCATTATCCAGTGGGTAGGGCAGTGTGCTCAGGCTTCAGTATAAAAGTATTGTTTACATTACTCACTGTTGTTTCAGTCTAAATCTCCTTTAGACGGTGTGATAGAGACATGTTTCACAACCTTTTTGAGCCACGTTTGAAAAATCACAAAGCATACTTCTAAAGAAAAATGTCACAAGAAGTATATTTATTGACACATAATGCAAATCTTGTCTCAATTTACTTACTCAGTCTGACCCTTGGGCCTGTTCCAGTCATCACAAAGCTAATATTTTTTTTGCAGGAAATGAACAAAGACACACACAAATATATCTTCTATGACAGATGACAAATAGTGCTGTCGATCGAATACATTTTTCATCACGATTAGTTGCATAAATGTGATTAATCAGTCCTTCCAGGATTTCACAGACCTTTTTTGAGATGGTTTCATCCTAACATGACTCATGTTGTATGACCTTTTTTGAAAAATTGCGATGAAATTTAAAGTGGTTTTTAGGATTTTGTTGCAGAAGGAAGCGAAAGTTGTGATAAATTTAATTAAATAATATTTCAAATATTTAGTTACTGGAAAATTGATTCAAAATCATTGTGGTATTTTCCTCAAAACTACCTTACAACGATGGCAAATAAACAACTACGAGGATTACAGGCATGTAACAATATATGCTTTATATTGCTTTTTTTTTTTTTCTCTCTCTCTTCCTCTTTTATTGATATACTATTATGTTGAATGTTGCAGCGTTACACCGAGACAAATTCCTAGTTGTATACTACATGTGTACTATACGAACAATGGCAATAAAACTCTTTCTTTCTTTTGATTCTGATTCTGATTCTGATATATATATACACTACTACTTTACTTTTCCTCCATAAATTTGTTTATATCTGTACTTTATACTCCTTACATTGTCAGAATAGACTCATTACTTTTTCAAACTGAACATATGTGACAGTACGAACAATAAGTCACTTCAGAGGGAAAATCAGTGGAGGAGAGAAACTGTATAAACTTATACATTATAATTATGATTGTTTTATATCATAATTATGCATTTCTTTTTTTCATATTTATGACTTTATCTGAAATTTATCAGTTTTTATCTCATCATTTTGACTTTTTATCTTTTATCATATTTTGCATTATTAAAAACCACAAAGAACATCTCCAAAGAAAAATGTCACAAAAAGTATAATGTAAATGTCGTCTCAATATTCTTCTTCAGTCTAAAACTTGAGATTGTTTCAGTTATCACAAGGAAATCTCTGTTTTTTTCATCTTTACATCAGTCATACTAGTAAAGCCCCCTCGCATAGAAAGGGAACAGAAGTGAAATATGTGTGTTTGTCAGAATGAGGAACTCCTTAGCAGCAGTCACATGGGGATGTAAGGATGACATTTTTGTGGGGTCTTTGGAATGAGTGAGAAGTCAGAGGGATGTGTCATCTCCATGGTTTATGGATTGATGTCCTTCGTATAATAGAGGTATACCACCCCCCCACCCACTCTGAACTGTGGGTCCCACAGGTTCCCACTCACTACTGAGGGGAACTTTATCAACAGAATTCACTGCTTTGGGACCAGATCACTTTCACTTTACAAAGAGAAAGTTTTATGGAGTAGATTAGAGCTGCACAATATATAGTTTGAGCATCGACATCACAATGTACATGTGCGCAGTAGTCACATGACAGGTCCTGTCATGGAGGAGATGAATGAGCTTAATTTCAATAGAACCTGACACACACTGAAACAGGTTGGACTGAGTCACTGGTAACAAGACTGAAAAATGAACCAACAAGAGAAAAGCACCCAAAACCAAAGAAAAGGAACAGTTGTATGGAATTACTTTTTATTTCTATTTATTTATTTTTTTTATGTATTTATTACATTTTAAAAAATGTTGAAATTTTTTTTATTATATATATTTATTTGTACTTTTTTTACTATTATTATTTTTATTTGTATTTATTTTATTTATTTGTCTTATTTGTTGATTCATTTATGTATTATTTTATTATTATTTATTGATGTATTTTTAATTACTAATTTTCTTTAATTAATTTGGCTACAAGAAGGATGAACCTGGAACATATATTCTGTGTCACTCAGTTGTTATATACTCCTGAGGATCTTTTTTCATATTGATATATATATATATATATATATATATATATATATATATATATATATATATATATATATATATATATATATATATATATATATATATATATATATATATATATATATATATATATATATATATATATATATATATATATATATATATATATATATATATATATATATATATCTTGCAGGGTTTAAAAAAATCAGAATATCAGTTTTTTCTAATATCGTGCAGCCCTGACGCAGATGTACTGCATGTTGGAAGTTACTGATTAACAATATAATAATTTTAATTTCCTCACAGTGGTCAAATAACCTGCTGATTTTTTTAAGAAATATTAGAATATCATGAAAAAGTACATGCATTTCTATTATTCTGTACATAGTATAGAGACAAATCATCTCTGAATTAATATATTTCAAGCTTTTATTTGTTTTGATATTACTGATTAAAACTTGCAGCTTCAGAAAACTCACTTTAAAACTCATGTGAGGCGTCTCTTCTGGGTCATAGTATATATTTTTAAATAATTTCGGACATTCTATTTTATTTCTTCTGAATTATTGTAATCATGAGCATGAGATTTTAGTACATTTTATCATAACTAATATATAATATTTATTTATACATATGGCAAATACAGGTCCTCTGGATCAATTTTCATTCTTTTCTCTGACTTGAATGACAATAAACCTTCCTTGAATCCTTGAATCCTTGAATCTTTGTATTCCAATATTCTGAGTTTTTGGGTTTGAGGTTTTAATGAACTAAATAATAATCAGCAAATTGACATCAAAGCAATGTTGTAGATATCCCACTGTGCATGTCATGATTCTATGAAATGCATTAGTTTAACCTTTTTATGTTGAATTACTTTAATAAATCAACTTTTACATCATTTTCTAATTTTCCAAGTAGTACCTGTAATAATTATCTATTTATCTAGCTGGTTTTATAGTTTTAGGTCACTAGATGCACATTTTATATCAGTATTTTAGTATTTATATACATTTTTTTTAATGATGTGGACTGTGCATTGATATTTCATTTGTGCAATGCATCTGTAGCTGTGTTTCCATTACAGTTTTTCGCAAAACAATATCGATATTCCTAAAATTTCGACAAAGCATATTTGCACTTTGAACATATTTCCATTGATGGTTGTTCTAGGCAGGAGCGTCGTAACTCTCGTGAAATATCATCCCACGACATTTCACTGCTGTCACCTTCGGAGCTTCAGAATGACCATCACCCTGATATTAGCATGAATGAATCGGCTAATTCTCTTGTCAGTAAAAGTCACTGGCGAACTATTTAAAGGCAAGAACATGTAAAACAAACCACTTGTCTCACATTATAAGGGTCTGTACATGTGGTCCCTACATTGTCAGGTCGATATATTAAGTGTAATAAATATACTCAGCACTTAACAACAACAAATTATAAGCAGCCAATGGTTGTCATGGTTACAGGGACTGTGGCTGTCATTTTCACTCCGAGAGAAGTGATCATGTGACCATGTACGTCACATCCTGTGATAAACAATTGCGGAAAAAGTGTTTCCATTGCGCTTCTGCGATATATTAGAATATCAAAACGTCTGAAAAACCACCTTGTGAAAGCGTGAAAAGTTTTTATCAATGTTTTAGTGTTTTTTTTTTTAAATTTTGGTGTTTCCCTTCCCAGTTTTTTATAGCGATATTTACATTTTGCGATTTTTCCAAGGGTAATGTAAACGCAGCTTATGATGTTTTTTGTGAAATGATAATAAATTCTATATCATATCTTATCTCATCTATCTTCATCTGTCGTACCTGTTTATCATTGGCTCGTTGGCTGTACTGTATGACATCACTTACTTAGAGGTGAAACTGGATAATCTCCCATGGTACACCTGGTGATTTCTCAGGGCACACTTATCTATTGTGGCTCAGTGGTTGGGAAACACTGTGGTAGATGGAGCTGTGGGTGGTGCTGACTTTACTAAGCCACACCCACTCAGAGTGATCCAATCACATCTGGAGGATTTGATTTAAACCCCCATGAAACAAAATGTAATGACATTTCTCCAGATAAGGACACTTTATCTTCAGTTTCACCATGATTTGAAGTTTTTGATTGAATGTAGGGGTGTGTTTCTAATTAAAATTTAATATACAGCCTGAAACTCTGAATACAATCACTTTAGCCCCATGTACAGAGCACACTTATCATGAAACTTGTTGACCTTGTGCAGTGCCGGTATCAGCAGCTGAACAAAACCACCCCCACCCCCAGCACGAGTTTAAAATAGTGTGTAATGTGGAGCAGAGTTTCACCGTCAGAGCCTTATGTCAGATATTATCAATGATGATTTAGTAAAAGAGACACATTTATGTACAAACTAAAAAATGTGACTGCGTTTAATTAACCCAGTGATTAATTAAATCTGTTTTCTTTCTCTTTTTTAATACAAAATAACAAGAATAAAAAACTAATTAATTAAGAAATTAATAAAAAAATAAAAATACAATTTAAGTTAAAAATTACATTAAAAATGCCTCGTCTTGTCGTCTGAACCCACTTTATCCTCACTAGGGTCACAGGGGTCACTGGGGGTCTAATCCAGCTACAACGGGTGAAGGCGGGGTACACCCTGTATGAGTCCTCCAGTTCATCTCAGGGCTGAACATATATAGACAAACAATCACTCTCACATTCACACCTATGGATAATTTACATTAACCTATTAACCTATCAGTGCATGTGTTTGGATGGTGGGAGGAAACTGGAGAAAACCCACATAGACACGAGGAGAACATGTAAACTCCACACAGAAAGGTCTGGTGTGGGAATTGAACCAGAGACCATCTTGCTGTGAAGCACCAGTGCTAACCACTGCACCACCGTAAATAAATACATATATATAAATTTAAAATTGAAAAGTAAAACAATAAAAATTAAAACAGTAAAATAAAATAAAAATATAATAAAAAAAGTTAAATAACAAAAAAGTTAAAACATTTCATTCAAAAAAATAGAAAAGCACTCTGAGAGGGCAGACCTTCACCAAGGTAGACCCCCTATCCATTTAATAAACACAAAATGAAAGGATTTAAATGAAATATTTTATTGAACATTGCAAAATAAATAGTAGCTGTGTACTGTATAAGCCAAAAAGACATTGCATGAAAAAGTTTTAAACTAAACATTTTAATGAATGGTTCAAACTTGATATTCTAAGTTGATATTGTTGATATATAAACTTGATATTCTAAGTTATCATCACATTTTATACGTAAACTTCACTTAACTTTTTTTTTAAATTAAACCTTAGAAAATATTCTCATGAACAACTTCTGGGTTAACAGTGTACTTAACATGTACTAAATCTTACATAAATCTAAAATAATTCAACTAATAATTTAATTATCCTGCATTAAATTATTATATTTAAATGTATTTTATAAAAATCCATAGTTTTTAATCAAATTTCAAACACTCAAAATCACATTGTTGCCATAATTTATTTAAGCAGACAATGGTCAAACTTTTTTAATGGAGTGGCATCGGTTCATCCACACCAAACACTGAGCGGCCGTCTCAGTTGCATCGTGGGTTATTATGTCGTTATAGAAGAAGCGAGACATTTGAGGAAATGCCTGCATGGCCAAAGTGCTGCCACAGTGGAAAAGTGGGTGTGTATGAATGTGTGCAGGATGAGGAGTGTGTCCTTATTTGGTGTGTGTGAACTGGGAAAAAAAAAAGGAACCCAGCCCAAATATTTTTCTCCACTTAAAATGGGATCTGCAGTTAACCTGAAAAATTTGAAATGTATATTTTTATTAATATAATGGTATATAAAAAAAAAGATCCATTAAATACTCCTCTTCATCATTTCTTCATTTTCATTTATTCTTAGAAGTTACTTTAATATTTGCTTCTATTATTGTCATTGTTTGGTTTGTTGGTATTTGTCTGTTAGGAAGATAAACTAAAAAAGGTTATGGGTGGATTTGGATGAAACTTTCAGGAAGTGTTGATACGTACATGTCAAATATACATGAAGATCAGCATCCTAACATGTACACTTAAAAATGGAAATATCCCTAATAATACTACTACTACTACTACTACTACTACTACTACTACTACTACTACTACTACTACTACTACTACTACTACTACTACTACTACTACTAATAATAATAATAATAATAATAATAATTTAAGTTTTAATGCATTGCACATTAGGGCTGCATGATATTAGAAAAAACTGACATTGCAAGTGACATTTTTTTTTAACACTAGGATATACCGTACATTGTGCTATTAAAAAAATCCTAAGGAGTATATAACAACTGTGTGGTGCCGACAGTTTAGTGATTGACACTGAACATAGGTTTCAGTGTCATCCTTCTTGTAGCTGAAATAATTAAATAAAATTCATGATAAATAGATAAATAAATAAGAAAAATAAATAAAAATAAAGGATTTTTAAAAATAAATCTTTCTTTTTTTTTCTCTCTTTCTTTGTGTATTCATTTATTTTATCTATTTTTTAATTATTAATTTTAATTAATTATTTCAGCAACAAGGATGACACTGAAGCGTATCTTCTGTGTCGACCACTAATCCATTTGACTTGAGTGACTCCAGAGAACTTTTTCATATCGCAATATATATCGCAAGGTTAAAAAAAATCGCAATTTCAGTTTTTTTCTAATATCGTTCAGCCCTAACATTGTTTTTTGTGTAGTATAATGAATTTAAAGCCAAGCCTGTTGCTAGTGTCATCTGTCAGCTGTGGTTCAGTTGTGTCTGTGCAGACCTGTCACTAGCTGCGTTTCCATTACCCTTGGAAATTCGCAAAATGTAAATATCGCTATAAAAAACTGCTAATGGAAACACCTGAATTTCCAAAAAACACTCAAATATCAATAAAAGGTTTTCACGCTTTCATGAGTTGGTTTTTCAGACGTTTTGATATTCTAATATATATCGCAAAAGCGCAATGGAAACACTTTTTCCGCAATATATGTCACGGGATGTGACTACATAGTCACATGATCACTTCTCTCGGAGTGAAAATGGCAGCCTGTAACCATAACAACTATTGGCTGCTTATAATTTGTTGTTGTTGTTAAGTGCTGAGTATATTTACACTTAATATATGGGCCTGACAATGTAGGGACCACATGTGCAGACAATTACCATGTGGGACAGGTGGTTTGTTTGACATGTTAGTGTCTTTAAATAGTTCGCCAGTGACTTTTACTGACGAGAGAATTAGCCGATTCATTCATGCTAATGCTATTACATGCTAATTTGCGGTTGTCATTTAAACACATCTAAAGCATATTTACACTTAATATTTCGACCTGACAATGTAGGGACCACATGTACAGACCCTTATAATGTGAGACAGGTGGTTTATTTTACGTGTTAGTGTCTTTAAATAGTTCGCCAGTGACTTTTACTGACGAGAGAATTAGCTGATTCATTCATGCTAATATCAGGGTGATGGTCCATCTGAAGCTCCGAAGGTGACAGCAGTGAAATGTCGTGGGATGATATTTCACGAGAGTTACGACGCTCCTGCCTAGAACAACCATCAATGGAAATATGTTCAAAGCGCAAATATAGTTTGTCGAAATTTGAGGAATATCGATATTGTTTTGCGAAAAAACTGTGATGGAAACACAGCTTCTGTCATGGTCTACTCCACATGTTCACACACTGTGATGACTCACTCCACTCACAGCAGTGTAGACAATATAAAGGATGTATGTGAAGAAGGCTGCAGAGAGAGGAAGAGGAACTGAGTGTATTTGGCTTCATAGGACCCCCCCCCCCCCCCCCCCTGTGTCAATATACTGCTGAGCAAATCTAAGTTCACGTTCATCCTCATTCACTATCTCCGCTCCTTACTGTCACACTTTCACCATCTGTCACTCACTTCCTGTCTCTCATCCTCGCTCTTGCTTCACTCCTCGTGCCTTCTCGTTTTTGTTTAGCGACTCTCGTTTGCCGCCCACATGGCTCACATTCTTTCACTCTGACATCACAACTGCCCTGCACTGCCATTTTTTTTCCTCTTCATTTTTCCCTCCTTTCTGCCTTTGGTCTCATTCTTCCTTCACCAGGTTTTCTCATCTCAACTGTTTTAATAGATGTTGCTGTTATGTTGTCTTTTTTTTTTTATTTAATCTATTTTTGTCTACTGTTTGGGATTGTTATTTATAATGTTGCAACCCCCCCCCCCGAAATCCCACCACGTTTTTGTAAGAAAAGAAATGAATAAATAAAATAAAAAAGAGAAATATGACATGATATCCATTATCTGCTTTTGTGCAATATTTATTAACAATACTTAAATACTAATACAAAAATAAGTAAATACAAACTAAAATAAAACTGTTTTAATTAATTACATGTTTTAATAATAAAAAAAAACATGAAAATTCAATAAATAAATTAAATTAAATGAACAAAAATCAAATATTAACTAGATCACTCTGACAGTGCACCAGTCTGCCAACGTTTGGATCTGGATGTTCGTAACCTATTTGTAAACTAGTGTTCTGTGTTTGCTAACAATTTATTTTATCGGTCATTCGCAATCCATTTGAGGGTTTAAAAAAGAAAAACGTAAAAGAAATCCCATTTTGGAGATGTGGTCATTTCAATATTCGACCACCTATGACTTCACTCTGACGTTATAAGACAACGACCACATTTCACATGTTAGATCTAATGTTAAATATGAAGCACAAGATATTGTTGGATTTAACAAAATATGTCAATAACCTGCTTTAAGGTAGAGGTCATAAATTTTGTAAAACGTGACGTCATCAAGCTTATCGGTGTTAACTCATCTGATGTCTGACGGTAGGACGAAGTGAATGTAAAACAAAAAAAAACACCTCATATTATCTGGTCTAGATTCTGAGATATCACCACTTATGTGTTATAATAATAATAATGGATTAGATTTATATAGCACTTTTCAAGGCACCCAAGGCGCTTAAAGCAGTGTTTTATGTGTTGACCTTCACTGTAACCTTGACCTTTGACCTTTGACCTTTATAGCTCAAAATGTAATGGTTTCTTCCTTGACACGTGGGCCGCCTTTATTTTAAAAATATTTTTACATTTCCGAACACTTCGGAGCAAATTTTAAACTATGCGCTTTCATGATGAATCGACCATATATTAAACATTTTTAAGTCCACTTTCTCACATAAAATAATCTTAAAATCACATTCCGTTATACAAAAACAATGGTATTTTAATCCTTTTAATTTACAGTTGTGAGTCCTCTCCTCCTCCATTGCTGGTGTCGAAAAGCATTCTGGGATAGGAAGGTCTCCCAAGTACGCACAAGTCACCATCCGATGCATACTTGATAAAATGGGCGTGTCAAGTACACATCCGGGGATTTCAAGCGTACTTGGTGATATGCGTACTTGTGTATTGGGACTGTACTTGGGCTGCAACTGATGACGTTTCACAAGGACGCGAGTACGGACAAGTACGCATATTGAGAAACGGCCATTATCAGTCATCTCTGAAAGTTTCATCAAAATCCATCCATAACTTTTTGCGTTATCTTGCTAACAAACAAACAAACAAACAAACAAACAAACAAACACGGGATAAAACATAACCTCCTTTGTGGAGGTAAAAATGGCAGGATCTGTGATGTGACTATTGCTCACACGTATAACAATAACAATATATCGTGCAGCTCTACCTAGGGGTAGAACTTTTTTTATATTTATTTTGTACTTGCACCAAAAAAATAAGAAAATAAAGAACCTTGATCTTGGATTTAGAATCAACTCCACACTGTTCATGTGCTGATGTTTGATGCAGGACAGTTCTCCAGGCCTTTAGAATCACACATGAGTGGTACAGTAGAGGCCTGTGATGGAAAGAGTGAAAAAGCAGAGGTAGAGGCGGGCTGGGCTGGTGGTCTGGGTAACATCAGCAGAGTTTGGCCAAGAGAGGATTCTGATGATTTACAGCGACTTTAAAATGACATTTGGAATAGTTTGATTTGTAGCTGAGGGGGGGGGGGGGTTACAGATTGGTCTTTATCTGGCTTTTGTATCCGAGCTCTACTTAACAGACGTACTGAGGAGAAGAGAGGGTCAAAGGTCATGTAATATTTATTATTATAAAGCTTTTGTAATGGGTCAATTATAAGAGCAGTGTTGTTAAGGTCGTAGTGTCAGAAGGAAAAGCAGACCCTCTGAAAAGTAACAGGATAAATAAACAGACACGGCGTGACCTGGAAGATTCATAGAAGGTGCAGTAAAATATCCAAACATCGTACAAACTGACAAAGACAAGAATAAACACCTTAAATCCTTATTAGGGCTTTTACTAATGTTGTCCATTTGGTTGATTGCAAGTTTTTGAGGTAATTAGTTTTTTTCTTCATCTATATATAACGGCTGGATGTTTTAGTTTAGTGTTTGGGATATTTCAGATTTGATTGTTGTTCTTTAAATGACTGTATCTCATTACACCCCCTTCTACTGCTATGGTTTAAAGATGCAGTACCTTCTACCTTTTGAGATTTCACTCAGATTATTTATAATATTATTAGGGATGTCAAATGATTAATCACAGAATTTGCTTTGTTCAATTAATCATGCTCAGAAGACTCTATGTTGGTTAAACTGTTGTGTGTGTGTGTGTGTGGTGTGTGTGTGTGTGTGGGGGGGGGGGGTTCGCTCAAATTTCCCACAAAATACACAAAAATGCAGTATGAAACACAAAAGAATATGGAGAAAATAAAATACAAAACATGCTTAAATCCACAAAAAAAAAATCACAAAATCCACAAAAAAGTGATGAAAAATCCACAATGTATTCAAAAAGCTTTGGAAAATACAGAAAAAACACCAACATATGTGTTAAAATATTCAAAATTTACAGTATGTTTAAACAAAAGAAAATCAAGAAGAGTATATATGCAATAAATGGCGACAGGCACAACAAACCCCGACCCCTCACAAACATTTGACCTGATTTATCCTAGGAACGGGTGCTATGGCCAAAAATGTTTATCCCAGTATAATTTGAGCCACTGGCAGTATACGGTACATATCATGGTATAGTACTTTTTTAGGTGACTATACATAAATAATAAAGTATAAATGACACCAGAACAGTTTGTTAGTGGTCATATAACTCCAAGTGCAGTCTTTCATATTAGTGCAGACTTTCTTCATATTCATAGTACAACACATCTCAATGGTAGCAATCACTGTAGCAGCACCTAGCATGCTAATGTTAGCAAAATTGTTTGTAACTCTGAACAGTCGTTTTAGTTGTTAACACCAGCCAGATACCATGACTAATAGTAACTCAACTGATAATAGTAACATACAGTTATTAAGGCTGGTGCAGTGTTTTAAATATAAGGCAGTGTTAACATTTAGCACAATTGTTTTGTTGTCATCATAAACTCTATGGCTGTCGTGCTAGCTTGTTAGCTCACTTTTCAGACACCCTGTAAATTAAATTGTAGAGACCTGAATTGAAATGTGTTGTCATCACATACAATTATAATCAATAGCACGCTACATAAACTATATATTTTATATTTGTAGCTTATTTAAACAAAATGATTCTGCTAACACAGCAGCTAACACTGTGGTGCTAGCTGCTTCTCAGAGGCAGCCGACGGACGTTCAAAACTTTGCATTATTGACATTTATAGGATGGATGGTAGAACAGTCTGGCAATATAATCTTTTTTGTGACTGTGACCTTGACCTTTGACCTACATTCACCAAAATGTAAGGGCATTTATTCTGGACCACCTCGCACATTTCCTGAAATTAATAGTTTTCCAGTAATTTTTGTATAATGTTGTTGACCGATTCAATGCAAACCAATTCAATTATTCAACACCTTCTACAGTTTAAACAAAACAACTGTTTGTTCAATGTTTTAATCAGATTAATCCATATTGATGCATTAATTTTAACAGCCCGAATATTTATACTATATAATATCCAGCTGTATTTCACCAAAGAAACATAATATATAACATTTACTTATTAGGTCTTTCAAAATTAATACAGATTAATCCATCATCATGATTAAGCTGATTAAAATATTTTTAACATAATTAAACGGAACAGTTGTTTTGTTGAAAACTAGTAAAGGTGTTGATTAAGTTTATACTTCTTCCTACTGTTTTTCGATCATGCAACAGATTGGAGGACAAATTCTGTTCATTTGAATGTTATTTTATTTTGCCTTGTTTTGTTTTTGTTTGTTCTTTACATGTTCAAAATAAATAAATAAATTAGGGCTGTCAAACTATACATTTAAAAAAAAAATCTGATGAATCCAAGAGTTGCTGTGTATTAATTCTCATTAATCATGATTAAATATCAGTCATATTTTTCTCATTTCTAGTCCAAATATCTCATTACACTTAAAATAAAACAGAATAACATTAAGATGAAATTTTTAATTGTTTTTCTTTTTGTTATTTATAGATTAAACATACATAAATGACTCACACTGACTGATATAACAGCCTTTACCTCAGATTCCATATTCATGTCTGTTTTAATCATAGTTTCTTTCTTTCTTCACCTTCACCCTGGTCTTTGCAGGACAGTCTCTCATCACATAGCGTCTCCATGTCCCTGCTAGGTGTGTTCCTTTAACATAACGTATGACTCAGCTCAGAATTGCAGACATATTGCTTTTGCTTAAAGGCCAACCCTAGCGCAGCAGTGTCCACTGGGACATAAGGTCTTAGATGACATGTGAAGTGTGTTTAGAGGACGCAGTAATGGAGACGGGTGGAGGTATTCTACGTCTGTCTGGATCTAAAGTTAATGTTCTGATGACCAGAATAAGCTTTAATGACTTTTACTACATCTGCCCAAAAGAACCATGTTTAGAGCTGCACAATATAATGTTTGAGCATCGACGTCGCAATGGACGTGTTCGCAATAGTCACATTGCAGGTCCTGTAATTATTTTTCATTTTTTTAAATTATTATTATTTATTTGTATATATTTTTTAATTTTTTAAATAAATAAAATTAATCAATTTATTTAATGTTATTACTTTTTAAAAATTTATTTATTTTTAATTTATTTATTTACACTTTTTTATTTATTTGTGTTTTTATCTTGTTTATTTATTATTATTATTATTATTATTATTATTATTATTATTATTATTATTATTATTATTATTATTATTATTATTATTATTATTATTATTATTATTATTATTATTATTATTATTCAATTATTTATTTTTATTTCTTATTTATTTATGAATTTTTTATGTATTTATTAATTTATTAAATACTTGTATTTCATTATATTATTTAATTATTTTTTATTAATTAATTAATTTGGATTAATTTATTTTTTTATTTTCTATTAATTTGTCTTTCTTTCCTTCTTTCTTTCTTTCTTTCTTTTATTTATTTATTTTTATTGATTTATTTTTACCACCGCTGTTATATATACTTATGAGTATTTGTTCATATTGCAATATATATCACAGGGTTAAAGAAAATCATAATGTCAGTTTTTTTCTAATATCGTGCAGCCCTATAAAGAGCTATGATTATTCATCTTTTTCTTATAATCTTTTCTCACTTTTAGTCTCTTCCAGCTTTTACATTGTTGACTGTTTTCAAATCCACTTCAGCCGAATCTTCTGGATGCCAAAGATAATTTAGCATTTTGGAGCAATTTAGTAACAAGAATATGTTGATGTTGTATAACTGATGTTGTAACTTAGCATATGTCAGCATCCTCATCTGGGCTGCATCAGTCTGATGAAACCTTCACAGCAGAGACGGAAAATGAGTCTGTATGTGATCCAGGGTGAAGTCAATGTGATGCAACAGAGCAGCGCTGATAGAAACCTCATCCCTAAGGCTGATATGTGATGTTATTGCTAACTCTAGGATTTCACTGTGGGTTTTTTCAAAGCCTATGTGTGTGTATGTGCACTGTACTTTATTTAAAGTTTCTCACAGTTGTGTTTGAATTATGTTTGGGTGAAGGGAGCGCAGATGAGCCTGAAATCTGAGTGCAGGCAGTCAGTACCTTTACTAACATGGAGAGAAATTTGAATTATTGCCTTAGTTCAACTAAAATGGAAGTTTTCACAGTCATTTATACACTTTAGTCAAACTGTAGTTTTAGAAGTGGAACTAACCGAGTCAGATAATATGGTTCTAATGGAGCTTCTCCACACATGTAAACACCACCCTGACCTTAGCTCCACAACTGACTGGCCTGGACACGCCCTCTTCAGGAAGTGACCAGAGTCACCATGACAACATGTACCTTACTGTAATAAATCAGAGTTTTAAGAGTACGTATGAAATATACTGAGCTGCTGCATGGTTGTGGTCCATATCTGCTCTGGGTGGTGTTGTCCTCTGACCTCTGACCTCTGACCTCTGTCCTCTGTCCTCTTTCTTTACTGATTGTTCTTCTTCTTTGGCGCCAACCAGAAGAATGCTAATGTGAAAGGGTGTGTCGTGCTACCTAGTGTCTAGGGGTGGAACAATAATTTGATTATCTTACTGTACATGACAGGAGGATGTCCCGCCTCCACACACACAGAGTGACTGACAGGAGGATGTCCCGCCTCCACACATATAGAGTGACTGACAGGAGGATGTCCCGCCTCCACACATATAGAGTGACTGACAGGAGGATGTCCCGCCTCCACACATATAGAGTGACTGACAGGAGGATGTCCCGCGTCCACACATATAGAGTGACTGACAGGAGGATGTCCCGCCTCCACACATATAGGGTGACTGACAGGAGGATGTCCCGCCTCCACACATACACACACACACAGAGTGACTGACAGGAGGATGTCCCGCCTCCACACACACACAGAGTGACTGACAGGAGGATGTCCCGCCTCCCCCCACACAGTGACTGACAGGAGTCTTCTCTCCTCATTACACTAAAGATGCGTCCTGAGGAGTCAGTTGCCATGGATACAGTGAAGTTAACTCAATATCCAGTATCTTTGGTAAATAAAAAATTATCGAGCCTGGCAAAGTTATCGAGCTCATTTTTAATTATCATGTAATTAATTGAGGTATTGATTATATCCACAGACCTATCAGAGGAGGGCAGTGCATCATAATATTGGCATGTTACATGATGAAATTTTCCCAAGCTTTATTTCTGCGCTGTTGGGAAAAGAGTGGAAAATTTCTATTTATAACCAGGATAATTCTGAACCAACTTTGTCACAGAGGAAGTGAGAGAGGAAAGAAGAATTTAAGGGGAGGGCAGAGACACAGAAGGAGCAGGAGGGGAAAGCTGAGTTCCCATTTGTGATTTCCCACGAAGGCAAGGTTACATGCATGAAAGTGGTCAGTAGGATTCAGTTTTTTTTCCCTCCTTTTAGTCTGTACAATATGTTTAATTTTCTGTTTGTGATTTAGAAAGCAATGACAGACTGATCTTGGAACAGGAAGTAAGGAATCTTTGCAGGCCTGGTTGTTATGGTCTGAAATGTATGTGCAGTTCACTCTGAAGTATAATAATATTATTTTAAAATGTTGATGTGCATGTTCTGAAGGACTAAAGCACTTGTTCAGCTGATTTTCACAAAATTACACTTGGTTGAAAACCTTTTTTCTTTTTTCAATTGAGTCCAAAAATGAAATCCATTCCATCCATCAGATTTGATATTGAAAAATATGATCTTCTGACAAAATTTTTGTGACACTATCAGTTGATTTTTGTCAATATTTCTTTTTTATTATTATTATTTGTAAAAAAAAAATCTTTTAATATATAGATTGTAATATAAGACATAAAAGAGAACAGGGAAAAGAAGAAAACCAGGCAAAAACAGTCAGAACACAGGGTCAATCCAGATAATTACAATATGTACTTGATGTGAGACATGCACCAATATAGTCCAAATATGGTTTACAAATTTTCCCAAAAGTATTATATTGTTTTTTGCGACAGCAAGTGACTTTTTCCCCCAGGATGCAACTGTTCATCTCAAAAATCCATCAATCAATGTTAACATTACTCATCCATTTTCTAACATAATGTATTAATTAAATGTAACAAACTTCAATTGCTGTAAATTGAATCATAGACATTGATATAAGTAAGTACATGTAAATTAAACATTACAATATCAGGGCATGACCTTCCATTTCACAAGTAATTTCATTCACTTTTCATATATAAAAAGCCAATTAGTCATAAGTTGGCACATGAAAATCTTCAGAATTCATTTATTGGGAAAAAATAAACAAGAATTTTGTATCATATGACATGAAAATACTAGTACATGTAAACAAAAATGTCAAAAAACAAATATGTACTGTAGCTTAGTTCAGGAAATTGACCTGATTGAGCAAAACCAATGTGATGTGTGGATTCAGGACAATAAAAGTATCCTAAGAAGGTAAAAAAAAAAAAGCATAACAATACATTTGGTGACGACCACTGTTATCAATGAAATGAACTTCCATGTGTTGCCCCTGGTTACAGCAGAGGTGGGAAATAATTAAGTACAAGTACTTTCTTACTGTACTTAGAGGTTTGTTTGGTTTTTTTTAGATATGTGTACTTTACTTAAGTATATATTTTTCTGGCAGCTTTTTACTTAACCTCCCTAAAGTTTTGCATAAATATCTGTATTTTATACTCCTTACATTCTCAGAATAGACTCGTTACTTTTTCAAACTAGATGGATGTGACGGTACGAAAAATAAACTGTCAGTGAGTGGAGAGAAATGATGACTGTCTATGTCATAATTTTTACTTTTTATCTCACACTTTACGCTTTATCTCATAATTATGGCTTTTTATCCGAATTGTGCCATTTTACCTCAAAATTTTTTTTACTCTTTTTCTCATAATTGTGCATTTTTTATCTCATATTTGTGACTTTTTATCTCATATTTGTGACTTTTTATCTCATAATTAGGATTTAACAAAATTCACAAAATGACCATGACCCAATCAAACACATTTTATACACAGTAACTCACTTTTAAAGGCTTTATTTTGGATTACTTTTGACAATTAGGTATTATTTCATTCATGGCAAAAAAAAAAAATGCAGTTTTACTTTTTACTTTTATACTTTATTACAATTGAGAAGTTCTACTTTTTTTTTTACTTTTACTTCAGTAAAGGAGTATTTTTTTCCCACACAAGTAGCTGTACTTTAATACAGAATGTGAGTACTTTTACCACCTGTGAGTACAGTTTTCTGTAGTTTGGCTGACACTGTATCATACATCATGTTCTGATCTGTAATCAGTACAAACACACATTGATACCTGTGCCATATCTGCAGCCATTATCTTGTCACTGACCTCAGACTTGGACCATATGACATGTAAACCTATAAAACCCACTTGATCAGACTGTGGTTCCTAATGCTCTGTTTGGCATAAGGGTGTGTTGGGCAACAGTCGTAAAGCTTTAAAGGTTACTAAATTGCATCAATGTTTGTATTGTTTCCATGGCATTAAATCTGTGACAATATGTTCGTTTGATCTCATTTATGGCATTGGGTCATAAAAGACAGATTACCTGTAGGATTATAGTTTTATAGAAGGAAGGTTGACCATCTATGGAGGTGAAATAGTTCTGTACCTTGAACTCATTAAGTTTTTGGATATTAATGTTATTTATTTAATATCTGCCATGTGGAGTTTTTTTGAACAGAAATGCCAATAAACGACTCTTCATCTTCATTCTGTGTATTTAATTATATGATTAAAAATTACTTGCAAAATGAACAGGTAAATAATTAATTAATTAATGTCTATTTTTTGGATTATTAATTGTCAGTAAAAATTGCATGATAGTCACAGCTTCAGAACTTCTATGACTGTAACAGATTGATGCATTTGAATATTCCATGTTGATATTGACACCCAGACACTGAAATATAGAAACAAAAAAAGCAACAAAAAAAAAAAAGTTTCAACCTCATAGATGTTGTTCTACACTGTTAACCTGAATAAGTTAGCAGACCTAAAAAAATGTAAGACAATCGATTGCCTCAATTATTTTAGGTTGATGAACTTAAAATGTAGATGTTTATTAAAGTATATTTAAATTCAAACATTACTTATTAACTTAGTATTCTATGGTTCTGTCAGTCCTACTGGGAGACTAAGACAGGGTTCAGTGTTTTTGTCCAAGGACACTTGGACATGTGGACAGACAGAGCTGGGACACGAACCTCTGACCCTACAGTCATTGGACGACCCGCTCTACCAACTGAACCACAGCCGCCACTGAATAAAATGACTGTGTTTTGTGATTGTATTTTTTTTGGTGTAATATATATTAGTGGTTATTTACATTATTCTGAAATTATATCTCATCATCTACTACATCAGTTAAGTTTATTTTTTTCAATCATCCTTATTTGAAACAATAGAAATAACAGAACAATATTATTATCAACATTTAATGACTTAATTCCACTCAGTTTTACCTCATCTATGTTTTTAAGTTATATTCATTTATATCCACAATAGTTCCACATATTAGTTGTTAGTACTTAAAAAGAGTTAGTACTATTTCTGAAACTTGGAGTATTCACAACTGAATATATTTAATTATTCTGAACATTCAGGTTTACGGTGTAGGATGCATCTGATGTAGAAATCAGTGAGGATTTTTATTGTTTTATTTTTTCTTCCTGTATGGAAGAAAAATGTCACTGACATCACTCACATTTAAGAAAATATTAAGGGTTTATTTGTTTCTACTTTCCTGTTTATAAAGGGCCACAGAGGTATATGTATCTACACAACAACAACAACAACAACAACAACAATAATAATAATAATAATAATAATAATAATAATAATAATAATAATAATAATAATAATAATAATAATAATAATAATAATAATAATAATAATAATAATAATAATAATAATAAAAGCACACGTCAGATGTTTAAGAAAAGCTATTTATTTAAAAATGCTGAATCCTGAACTTGCATGTGTTTCTTACTGGTATTTATGTGTTCAGTTTCACCAGGGGTTAAACCTGAGGGCAGTGGAGTGTGGATAAGAAGGGGTTAAAGTCTTACAGCTGAGGAAGATAGTACTGGTCAGATACAGCCCCTCCTCCCTCCAACTCTGCACAAATATGCTGCCTCAGCATGAACCGGCAGAATGCACACACACACACACACACACACACACACCTTTAATGTCTGCCACGGTGCCAGACGTTCATTTTACTCAGAGAGATTAACACAAGAATGAATGTATTTGATACGTCGGCAGCGTTAACAACTGTAAGACTCTTATCTTCTCTTGTATCAGTGCATGTTTCCTGGGTCTGTTCAGTGTGTTCTCACACAACAGAGAGAGAGAGAGAGAGAGAGAGAGAGAGGGGAGAGAGAGAGAGAGAGAGAGAGAGAGAGAGAGAGAGAGAGAGAGAGAGAGGGAGAGAGAGTGAGAGAGAGAGGGAAAGTATAAGAGAGAGAGAGAGAGAGAGAGAGCGTCTGGAAAACATTAGTCAGATTCCTGCAGTCAGGGTCTCTTATTATACTGGCCAAAGGGGGGGGGGGCAACGACTCATACACACATACATACACTTACACATACATACATACACACACACACCTACATTCATACATACACACATGCACGGACACACACACACACACACACACACACACACACACACACACACACACACACACACACACACACACACACACACAATTACAGAAAAGTTGTGCAAATCAAAGTTAAACCCAACAGTGTGTGAACTGGAGTTTGTTTTTTTATTTTTTTTAGGCATTTGTGATCAGTGTCATCTAAAACTGAATAGAAGATCAATATCATTCATTGACCAGTAGAGGGTGGTGTAGAGGACAAACACTGTGTCTTTAATTATTATCCAGCTTGTGTTGGACAAAGGAATGACACCTGTTCACTGTTTTTGATTGATTTCAGTTTAGCAAGAACACACACACTCATAAAACACAAACATTAAGTAAAAATGAAGACAGTGTTAAATTATAAGTTCAGTCTGTGACGACAATAAAAGGAAACAAAGGCTTTAAACATCATTTAATGTAAATGTGCAGTGAAGAAGTTTGGCTACTTTTAACTTAAATTATACATTATGGGTTTTTTTGTTGTTGTTTTACATTATTCACTTCCTCATGGTCAGATCTGTTTGGGTTAATTTGTAAGATAAACTATAAATAGAACTGACTTTATGTTGCATTTTAGTATGGTGTGTAGTGTGCTGTTTCAAACAAGGTCATTTTTCCTGAGTGGAAGCATAACAAGGAAGTGAACACTTTGACCTTGGTGAAGAAAGATCTGTTTATCCCTTCTTTTAGTTAACCCTATAATGACTACTGTTATAACAGATCGTCTACATTTTTATGTGGTTTGTGCAATAACAGAAAATGTGTTGTTTGATCATTTTTAAAAATATATTTTATCAGGAAGAACCACACTTTCGATATATGCAATTTATTTTCATTATTATATGTAATAAAAGTTTTAAATAATAAAAAAAAAATCCCAGCAGACTTGAATTTTTATCATATTTACGATGAAAAATAACTGGAAATGTTCATACTGAAATTTGATGAGATTATAGAAATAGACTTTCCAGCTTTTTATTTTTTTTATTTATAATAATTTATCAATGAACTGTATAAACTGGAAAAATACAGATAAACAGTGGGGAAAAAAATCAGCAAAACTTGTACAATTATTTACATGAATTCAGCACAGAAACACAGTTAAAACTTCACTAAAACACAATTAAAACTTCACTAAAACACAGTTAAAACTTCACTAAAACACAGTTAAAATTTCACTAAAACACAGTTAAAATTTCACTAAAACACAGTTAAAACTTCACTAAAACACAGTTAAAATTTCACTAAAACACAGTTAAAATTTCACTAAAACACAGTTAAAATTTCACTAAAACACAGTTAAAACTTCACTAAAACACAGTTAAAACTTCACTAAAACACAGTTAAAACTTCACTAAAACACAGTTAAAACTTCACTAAAACACAGTTAAAACTTCCCTCTCTCTCTCACTGTCTACCTTCTGCTGCTTTAAGCTCCGCCCACTGCCACCCCTCCCCTTTAGCCAATGCAGGCTTCTCTCCTCATGTGTTATAGAATAGAAAGTCCAGATAAAAGATGGCGTTTGGGTTTTCAAACTACCGCACAAAGTTAATCTAATAAGGTGTGACCATGCGACACAATGACCTTAAAGTGTTAACCCTTGAATTAAAATAAAGTCGTGCACCACAGCTTTTGTAAATATGCATCAGAACAGGAAGAAGCTACCTGATGTGAAGGGTACAGTTGAAACAAGCTGCAGTTCTTTGGGTTTATGAGTTTGTTTTGTCAGATCTGCAGGAAGGAGCAGCTCATCCTAATGAGGCCAATAAAAGCTGACTTTGAAGCTGCAGCTCGTAGCCTTTTTCACCACGGACCAGAATGCATCGCTTTGTCCCATGTCAGGAACTCCCAAGGTCGCTTTTATTCTCGAAGGCTGTCCGCTGGTTTCATGTTTAGCCATGTTTTTTTTTTTTTCTAATTTGCATTCTCTTGAAATGAGATCCCAGCTGTTCTCCACTGAACACCATTTCCTTATGCACTGACTTTTTTTTGTCCTATTAGAGTTAACTGTCAACCTGTAGGAATAAAGGTGTATCCCAGTCAGCACTAACACCATGTAACTTTAGGAGTTCATTCCTAGATATAGAGGCTAAAAGGCTAAAAGCGTCACTTTTTAAAGGTGTCATTCCATTGAAAACCACTTTCCCACGCTCCTTTTGGAATCTGAAGGGTCACCCTGAGTTACCAACATATGATCCCTTTGGTGCGTGGTGTGTCACCTCCACTGGCTGTATTTACCATTCATAGAAAACACCCACGTGGGGTTAAGCTCATCCCCCATTGCAGTGAATCTGAAGTAGCATTAGCATTAGCATCTACAAGAGAAGACGGCGTCACAGTAGCTGCTGCACAAACTTGAAAAAAATGGCGGATCAAAGTCATTCATGCGCTCTCTGTGCGCTTTTTCCCTGCATGTTTTCAAAACAAGCAACGACACGAAACCTAGCTGGATGCTACTCTAGGATGGTAAACACACACAGAGTGAGAGGGGAGGGGGGGTAGTGTTCATTCACGCATTCTGAGCCAATCAGAGACGCCTCATTAGTGCCTCATGGACATGTATGAGGAAGTACCAGTAAACTGTGTTGTTCGACCTCAAGTCAATTTTCTACTGTGAAAAAAAAACAGCTGGAAAAATAGAAAAATAAAACCAACACACAATGTATTCAATACCAATGGAGAACACAGAAATATTAATGAAATAACCATGGAATGACTCCTTTAAACAAATGACATTCACATTAAAACTAGTGACACTAAAGACCATTTATGAGCACAGGTAACGTTAAAGGAAACACTCACAGGTAGCGGGCACGAAATTGACAAAATAAAAGCAGATTCATGGACCTGTGGCAGAGATGTTCACAAGTCACTTTTTCCAAGTCAAGTCTTAAATGGCTTAAATGAACGTTTTCACATTTGATGCTATTTGAGATAATACCACATTGCTGTATTGTTTTGGATTAAGTATGTAGTAATTAAGTGTGGTGAGAGCATGTAGGCCTTACTTTACTATATACTCCATTATTTCACACTACACCATTAAAATTGATCAGAACAATGCATGTGCAACGTGAAGAAACATCCCAAAATCTTTGTCTAAATTTGATCAAATACCCTATTATTTCTACCTGTGATTTTCCCATAATGTCGGGCAACACATTGGAAAAACTGGGCGTGGCCATCATAAGGTCATCATATAATGAACATGTGTAACGATTTTCATAGCTTTAACTTCACTTGATTGGGCCTAATACAATATATTTGACTATTCAAAGGGGGCACTGTAGAGACATTTCTTTTACAAAACTATATATACTCGCAATTTTTCACACTTCTAAAGTGTGTGCAAAATTTGGTGAGTTTTCGTACATGTTCACGGGGTCAAATTAAAGCTCAAATGGATGCGTCCCCTTGAGATCACAGCACATTCAATAGACCTTTCGCCAGACGTGGTCCGTGACGAAGGTTTAAAAAGAAAACTAAAGGTGTTTTTTCTCTTTACAAATAGGAGACATTTTGACTTGCTCTAGTGTCCAACATTACTTCAGATCAGCTTTAATTCTTACTGTGTGAGTGTTAGTCTAACAAGTGTAGTGGAAGGTTGTCTTTGTTCTGTGTAACACACGCCCATTGTCTGTAAGATGTCAGTTGTTATTAGTGTTAATAAGCAGAGGCATTAGACTGTTCATGTCTTTGATCTGCTGCAGCCAGGCGTATATGTGTGCATCTACCACTGCTCTGAGCTCATTATGTCCCGTAATGATATTGGATTAATGACTGCAAGTATACAGACCGTGTGTGTCAAGTCAAGCTCACGCCATCTTTATTGTTAAGTGTGTTTATATAGTACTACACAAAACTGTGAATATTCTGAAAAAGTATGTTTCTGTTATTTTGTACGTAAATAGTATGTGAATGAATATATTTCAAGCTTTTATTTTTTCTGATTTGATTGATTTCAGAGGAAGTGGTGAGAAATTGTGGCTATAGCTATAGCATAATTATGACTTTTATGAGTTTATCTTCTATATTCCAGTGATTTTCTCATAATTATGGATTTGTCTACCTTGGCAGAAGTCTGCACTTGTCAAAAACCAACAAGTTCTAGTTTTGTTTTTTTTTAATTAAATGTTTGAATTTTTTGTTATTTTAATTTCTTGTAATTACATTTTTCATTTAGTTTTTTTATTTTAATGTTTGTTTGTTTTGTTTTTTTGTTTTAGGGTCTGTGCTTTTCTAGCTTAAAACGTTATTTTTTTGTAATTTATTTTTTGTCTTAAATTTTTTTTAATTCATGTATTTATTTATTTTATTTCCTCCTTTTATTTTGTAATGTATTAATTTTTTAAAATTTCATTTATTATATATATTTTTTTACTTATTTGTCTTATTCATTTATTTATAATTCTAAATAAAAAATGTAATTATTTATAAATAATTATTTTTATTTCTAATTATATTTTCATGTTTTTATTTATATCTATTACATTTTTTTAATTTATTTGACAATTTTTTTAATTAATTTTTATTCAGTTATTATTATATTATTATTATTATTATTATTATTATTATTATTATTATTATTATTATTATTATTATTATTATTATTATTATTATTATTATTATTATTATTATTATTATTATTATTATTAGTTACATATATATGTGTGTGTGTGTGTGTGTGTGTGTGTGTGTGTGTGTGTTCGTGACAAATTCTTCATATCGGAGGGTTAGAAAAATCACTCAATGTCATTTTTTTTCCTAATATGCAGCCGTAGCCTGCAGGGATGGGTAAGAGCAGATGGGTTTGAATGTAGCCTGGTCTGTTCGTCTCTCTGTTCTCTGAGGAGCAGAAAGAGAGAGAGAGAAAAGAGAGGAAGTGTGGTAAGTTTTCACTTTTAGCATAAGCGCCTTTTGGGCTTGAGGAGAGGGTGAATGGAGGGGGGGGGGGGGGTAAAGAAAGAGAGAGAGAAAAGAGGTGGTAGTAGGGGGGAGGATGTGTCACCCAACACAGGGACTGTTTCCTCTGATGGGTGGGTGGGTGGGTGGGAGAAGAAAGTGTGAGTGGAGAACAGTGGGTCAGTGAACGCAGCACAGAGAGTGGAGTAAGAGGAGAAGCTATGGCAGCTGGCTCACACGACGGAGGGGAGAGAGTCTAAAAACAAACTCTCGCCTAAATAGTGGTCGAGACGTGGCAGTGGAGCCAACATTCTTATAACTGGACTATCAACGTGGTTGGAAGGAAAAAAAAAAAAAGAAAACCCCAAAACATCCAGATCAGTCGTGAGCAGGAGCCATGAAGTACAGACCTTTGGTAAGACAGCAAAGCAAAGACGCTGGTTTGTCCTGCAGCAGTGAAACCAACACAGTCAGTCTACAGGTACGACTGGGACAATGAGATTATCATGGAAAAGTGGATTATTTTATTCAGCTAATTCAATATGAAAGGTGAAACTAATATATTTTATAGACTCATGACATCTACAGCATTTATTTAATGTAATTATGTTGATTATGATTTACAGTTTATTAAAACCTCAAACCCAAAAACTGAAAATTGGAATATTGCTTAAAAGTGACTTTTCTGAAGGTGTACGTCCTGATCAGCAAAATCAGTCATCGTTATGAGATTTTAAAAATGCATAATTAGGGGAGATGAAGTCCAGTTTGTGAGACCAAAAGACAAAAGTCTGAGATAAGAAATTCATAACTATGAGGTAAAGCTTTTAAATGATAAGATACAGTCAAAATTATGAGAGAAAGTCATAAAAGAGATTAAAAAAAGTTATAAATATGAGATAAGAAATGCAGAATTATGAGATAAAGAGTTGAAATTATAATATAAAGTCATAAATATGACATAAATAAGTTACAAATATGAGATAAGAAATACATAATTATGAGAAAAACACTGGGATTTAGGAGATAAAATGACCCAAGTAAGTTAAAAAATAAAATACAATAAATAATAATTAATAAAAATTCTGAGATAAAAGTTATAATTATGATATTTAAAGTCATAGCTTCTCTCTTCCACTGATTTTCCCTCTGAAGTGACTTTTTTTTTCATACTGTTTAGTTTGAAAAAGTAACAAGTCTATTCTGAGAATGTAAGGAGAATAAAGTACAGATATTTATGCACAAATGTAGGGAGGAAAAGTACAAAACTTTCCAGAAAAATACATACTCAAGTAAAGTAGAGATACCTTAAAAAATCTACTTAAGTACAGTAATAAAGTACTTATACTTAATTATTTCCACCTCTGGAAACTAATACATTTTAAAGTCTCATAACATACACAGTGGGATATCTACAGCATTTAATTATTGTCATTTTGTTGATTATTGACTTTATTAAAACCTTAAACCCCAAAAACTCAGAAAATGTGAATATTTCTTAAAAGTGAGTTGAAATCCTAATCAGCCAAATTAGAACAAAAGCTTTTAATATATTGATATATTAATTCACATACTATTATGTCTATTTCACCTCTAAAGTTGAGGTTATTTTTCCAGGATATTCCAATTTTCCCAGTAGAATCTGTCGAATACCTGCGATGTTTTTAAAGGAATGCATTTGAATGAAGATGAGGAGTGATGAGCAGGGATTAAGTGGACTAGAAGAGGGAGGGTTAGAAGCTCAGTTACTGCATATGCTCTTAACCTTCAACAATACAGGTGAGAAAGAGAGGAGTGACGGCTTCATTTGTCTACTGACTTGTGCAGAATAGAATAGAATCAAATAGAATAGAAGTAATTTATTGATCCCATAATAGAGAAATTGTTATGTAACGGTATTGATTGATTTGTTTATTTATTTCGAGCACTCACAGAATGGTTCTTCTCAAGATTTCTTCTTTTTCTCACTGGGTTTTAAAGTTTTTTTCTTGCAGAGAAGGAGAGTCTAAGGACAGGGGATGCTTGGGACTTTTTAAAAAAAATCTATTTCTGTAGTGTGTGATTTTTATAAATACAATTGAATTGAATTGAAATTAAATGCAAGCCAAAAAAAAAAAAAAAAAAAAGAAATTAATTTACACCTGAAAAGGAGTGGGAAGAAGAATATACTTATTTAATAATATCCCCATTCTCATCAATAACTCAACATAAAAACGTTTGCTTAAGGAGTAATAATAATTAGAGGTGCTCTTTGGATGGGAAAACCAAGAGTAAGACAAAAAAGACAAAATTCCAAGGCACTCTCTTATAAGTGAAAATGTAAAAAGCATTTATTAAATTGGCTTGGTTATAAAAACTTATAAAATCCTATTAAAAAAAAAGCCTTCATCAGGGAGTAAACATATTCACTTATATATTATATATTCATTTAGTTTTAAATATTCACTCCTGTCGTTCGACTACAAGTGTAAATAAATGAATAAAATCAGCCTAAATTCGTTAAGAATCAACTCATTAAACAGTATTTACATGATGGAGCCAAAAATATGAGTGGAAAATAGAAATAAGGTACATTCATCCATTCAACAGATAATTTACATTACAATAATTACATACAACAGTGGTAAGATTACAACTACAATAGCACTAATATTACACATGGTTATTTCATTAATATTACTGTGTTCTCCATTGTTATTGAATACATTGTGTGTTGGTTCTATTTAAAAGAAACATCTGGATTGTTTTGTTTCCAGCTGTTTTTGCACGATAGAAAAATGATGTCGAACAATAGTTTAGCGGTACTTCCTCATACATGTCCATGACGCGGTGATGAGGCGTCTCTGATTGGCTCAGAAAGCATGAAGGAACACTCCCCCCTCCCTTCTCACTCTCTGTGTGTGTTTACCTTTACCAGAGTATCATCCAGTTACATTTTGTGTCGTTGCTTGTTCTGAAAACGTGCAGTAAAAAACAGGCTTTATTTCCACAGAGAGCACATGAACCAGTTTGATCCGACATGTTTTCCACTTTGTGCAGCAGCTACTGTGGCGCCGTCTTCTCTTGTAGATGCTAATGCTAATGCTACTTCAGATTCGCTGCAATGGGGGACGGGTTTAACCCCACGTGGGTGACGCTAAAGTTCATCTGACGTCAGATGGACTGGCTTTTTCTGGGTCCCTCGTTCCTCTTGTTGTGTTCTGTGAATGCAGTATGCAGCCAGTGGAGGTGATGAACCACTGTCAAAGGAGCATGTGTTGGTAACTCTGGGTGACTAATCAGATTCTAAAAGGAGCGTGGAAAAGTGGTTTTCACCTTTAAAGCTGAATTAACTAGAGTGTAATACACCTGTTTCCATGGAAAACTTTATTCGGAATTATCATGTCCATGTAAACACGATGGAAATAACTTTAATTCCAAATTATTTTATTCCGAATAAATAATTCAGAATTTAAAAATATTGTGTAAATGTAGCTACTGTAGAGTTGTTTAGTCATAAGAGAATATATATATATATATATATATATATATATATATATATATATATATATATATATATACGTATATATATATATATATATTTACCTTAGTCAGAAAAGTATGTAATGACCAGTTTTAATAAGTGAACCTTTTAAACCTTTGATGCTTAATTAATCTTAGAAATGAAACAAAACATTAACAACATTAGATTTTCTCTCACACAAACAAATGCATCTGATTATAGGCTATTTTTCTTATGGTCAAAACAGTAAATTTGCTCTGGAAAATAGTTCTGGACTTGTATCATTACTGCGACGCTGTCACAAATGAAAGTATAATTCCTTCTCATTTTGATACTGTTTCTGCCTCAGCTCAGACCTGAAGAGGCCAATGTAGAAAGAAGATGGGAAGAAAAATGAGCTGCTGTATCATAGAAATGTTTTGTATTTTCCCACATGGGGACCCAATGAAAGCAAGTCTGTTTTTCATTTTAGGTCCCGACCCCAAGTTTGGGAAACAGCTGTAGAGTTCAGACTGTTCTGTGATTTAAAAAGGAAGATGAATTCCCAACCCTGAGTCTGTTCTTCTTTAATAATAGAGTTGTATAATAGTATTAATAATAATATAATAGATAGTAAAAACTAAATAAAAACAAAATAAAAAACAAAATATAAAATTAAAATACATACAATTATAATATAAATAAAATACATAGATGCTTTGGCCATTTCCTGTTGTTTCCAGCATCATTGTGATTTTCAATTATTATTATTATTATTATTATTATTATTACTATTATTATTATTATTATTATTATTATTATTATTATTATTATTATTATTTATTTTATTTATTATTTAATTTTTTTACTGTGTTTTTACTGACTTTTGTTAATAGAACTGATGTATGAAGACAAACAGGTTTTTTAACCCTGCGATATATATATTGCGATATTAAAAACATCCTCAGCAGTATAAAACAGCTGTGTGGTGCCGACACAAACCTTCAAAAAGATCAGTGGTCGACACTGAACATATGTTTCAGTGTCATCCTTCTTGTAGCCGAATTAATTAAATCAAATTAGTAATTTAAAAAAAAAGTATACAAAATGAATGTTAATAAATTAATGAACAAATAAGACAAATAAATACAAAATTAAAAAATAAAAAAAACCACATAACTGATGTTGTTTTTCTTTGGTTTTGGGTGATTTTTGCTCATTTTTCTCCTACATTACAAGACCTGTCATGTGACTATTGTGAACATGTACATTGTGATGCCGATGCTTAAACAAATATAACCTACATAGAATCTATCACTTTAGTAACTGTACAACTTTGTCTTTGAATGACATAACTCTGTAGTTACTTCCTGAATCTGACTTAACATTAACGCCACTTTTATCTGGGTACCCTTGTTGTCTCGTGCAGTATTTGTCATGTTGATGTCAGAGTTATTTGTATGTGCATGTATTTGATATCTGAGAAGGTGTGTCCTCACTGGGGGATGTGTGTCAGGGTGAGGCCGTCACATGCTAGTGTTGTGGCAGAACGGCATTCTTTGGAGTTGAATGAGATTTGAGAGTGTGAGTGTTAATGAAAAAAGTGTGTGTTGATCCGCCAGTGTGACGATGCAGAATCTCTTGCAGGATGGAAACATTACCCCCCCCCCCCCCCCCCAATGATAGTGCATGCACGTGGAAAGATTCCCAATCCAGTCCAGTCCATTTTATTTATACACCACACATTTAAACAACTAGGGTTCTAAAGTGCTGTACGTTAAAATAAACATAATAAAACACAACTAAAAGCTAAAAATACAAACATAATAAATAAATAACTAAATAGACTGTTCACCCCCAGATAAACATGAAATTAACACCATATGTGGGAAGAGGTGGGTTTTAAGAAAATCGGACACTTGTTACGTTTACATGCACTTAGAGAAATTCAAATTATTGCTTTACTAAAAAATCAAAGTTTTAAAAGTCATGATGACGTCTTAAACAGAGTACAGTATAATCAAATCGAAGTGGAGTTTTAGAAGTCGGACTAAACATGTCAGATAATGTGATTGTAGTCAGATTACTCCATGCATGTAAACGCCTCCCAACATTAGCTGGATTGGACTAGCCTGGACACGCCCCTTTCAGGAAGTGACCAGAGTCACCATGACAACATACATGTTAATGTAACAAATCAGAGTTTGAAACAGTTTATACCAAATATACTGAGCTGCTGCATAGTTGTGGTTCATATCTTCATGGTTGTGGTCCACATCTTCATGGTTGTGGTCTATATCTTCATGGTTGTGGTCCATATCTTCATGGTTTTGGTCCATATCTTCATGGTTGTGGTCTATATCTTCATGGTTGTGGTCCATATCTTCATGGTTGTGGTCTATATCTTCATGGTTGTGGTCTATATCTTCATGGTTGTGGTCCATATCTTCATGGTTTTGGTCCATATCTTCATGGTTGTGGTCCATATCTTCATGGTTGTGGTCCATATCTTCATGGTTGTGGTCTATATCTTCATGGTTGTGGTCCATATCTTCATGGTTGTGGTCCGTATCTTCATGGTTGTGGTCCACATCTTCATGGTTGTGGTCCACATCTTCATGGTTGTGGTCTATATCTTCATGGTTGTGGTCCATATCTTCATGGTTGTGGTCCGTATCTTCATGGTTGTGGTCCACATCTTCATGGTTGTGGTCCATATCTTCATGGTTGTGGTCTATATCTTCATGGTTGTGGTCCATATCTTCTCTCCTACTACGTCAGCTTCAAATCTGATGCATTTGTTTTGTTATTTTTCTTCTTCTATGGTGCTAACCAGAATCATGCTAATGCACAAGGACATATAGCACCATCTAGTGTCTGTGAGTGGAACGTATCTCACTCAATAATTGGAATCTCTCTGGTGCATGTAACCTCAGACTTCTGAGAATTGTGTTTCTCACTGTCTCACATGTACAGTAGACAGCAACAAGACAGACATTAAAGTCCAAGACAAGACAAACATGACAGAACAACTCTACAACCTACAGTATTAGTGATAATGGGATGTACTGTGTTGTAATCTATACTATTATGGTAAGTGTAACAGTGTAATAAAAATAATAATAATCATAAAAACATTTAAATTGGATCTTGGTGGCAGTGTAATAAAAAAAAACCATTTAAGTCTAGGTTGAAATAAAAAATCAGGAAAGGACTATTGTGTAATACTGGTCAGGCAGGTCAGACAGCAGCAACAAAGGCAATGATTGTAATTTCTAAGTGCATGTAAATGTACTGATTGAGGATGCCTGGCTAATGTGCAGAGGCAGTTCATTCCAGAACTTTGGAGCCGTAACAGAGAACACTGGGTCCATGTGAGCTTCAGCCTGGTTTTGGGAACCTCTCGAAGCAGCTGATCAGCTGACCTAAGGGTTGACCTGGGTGTGTAGGGGAGGAGAAGCTAAGAAAGGTACACTGGGAACAGACCATGGAAGCATTTAAAAGCAAATAAAAAATTTTAAAACTAATTCTAAAATGGATAAAGCTAGTGAAGCAAAGATAAAATCGGTGAAATGTGTTGAAATGTCCTTGTGTTGGTTAAAAGACGTGCAGCAACGTTTGGCGGTGGTGCAATAGAGGACCCCCTGAACTAACGTGCCATTCATGTGCCCTGGGAATTATGATAAATGTCAAAGGGTGACATGGGAAGCACACATGACGTATTTTCCACTGAGCAACTCATCGAAAATTTTGATACACACGTTAGTGAGATGAGATGACCTTCAACCTTTAGTTAGTTTAGTTTATTTGATTAGGACAATGCACATTAATCAATACATCAGTAAAAACATCACTATAACAGACATCCAGGAGGCTTGAGGAGGATGTAGGCTAATGGTGGAACCTGTGCATTCATTCAAAGACTGTGCTCACACCAACCACTCCAACATTTTATGTGCGCTTTTATTACAGACATTATGACAAAGGCACGTCTCCACCAAGTCTACGATCAAACGTATGCCCGGTGAGCTGCTTAAGTCTGATATTTGACAGATGTGCACCTTCTCCACAAGCATCAGCAGCTGTCCGCTCAGTCTTACCCTACTGGAGAGGCTTCAGGAGCGGACACAGACTTCCTTGTTGTCGGGGAGTTAAGGGACCGTCACAAAATAAATCGACCGACAAGACAAAAAAAAAATAAAAAAATCTCGATTAAATCAATTGTATATTCATCTCAAATGTATAAATAAAAAAAATGAATAATTAATAAGAATTAATTTAATTGAACTACCAAATATTTACTCAAATTACACGTTTTTGTTCAATAGTGTGTGGGTCATGTGACCTCTAGACTCCAATAGGCCTTTAATTTGTAGCCCTGGTCTGGGCACAGAAAAAAACCTTGTATATTTAATTTATAGCACGTCATTGATTTTCTAGCAATGTTTTACTCATGAATTACATGTTTTCGTTCATTAATTCGGAAAGGGGGTGGGGGGTTGGAAGGGTTGATAAGCATCTCCCTGAAATGAGTTTTTGGAACTTGGGATGTCTGCTATAAATATGTCAGAGTTAGCATAGTTGCTACCTGTTGTTCTACAATAAGGCAGGTATAAGACCTTTTCAACATGGCGGCCAGGGGTACAAGACACTCAAATGGTAAGCAGCGTATGCTACTCAAGTGTTTTTTACTCGTACAAGTGGGTAGATTTTTGGTGTCTATGCAATGTTAGATGATTGTGGTATCTTCTTCCTGCTGCAGCTGATGAACAATGTAGTCTATAATTGCTTTAGCCAAATAACAGGCCTGACTCTGGTCCACCATCTTTAATTTGTCCACAGCAACAAAAGCTTGTGAACACAACACACTGGTAAATACCACTTCCCAACTGGAACATATCTACTTACCCCACATATAAAGTACATTACAGTGCTCAGAAAGGCGTGCATTAACTGTTTCCAAGTGCTGTTTTGGAAGAAGTGGTTTTATTTTATATAGTCAATTGCTTTATTTGGAAGATGTATTTGGCATCGTACTGCGCTCCTACGACAGAGGAAGTGCAAATAGTTGGACTGACAAATTGTCATTGTAGCACCCTTGCTCCCAGATTCCTGTCATTACTGCCTGCAGGGTGTCTGACTTCAGCTCAATAGGTAGTTTATGCTGCGCTCGCCTGCACTCTTGCCAGTTTCTAGGTTGCGTCAACATGAAGAGATGAATTTCAGAAATTGAGAAGCTCATGATACTCGGAGCCTAATGACTTGAAAAGCTCAAAGCTGTCCTTCATGGCGTATCGTTGGGTGAGTCCAAGAGGTTATTAGTGGACAGACTTTCTCATAAAGTGAAGGTTGTAAATCAGGTTCCATAGACAGAGTGAAGCTGAGCGCAGGCGAACTCGAGTTTCAGTGAAAGTTAGCCTGCAGTCACAGAGTGAAACTGGCCTCTGTTATTGCAGCGCATGAATGTCTGCTATTGTTGCTCATCAGCAGCCATATGTAAGATCATTTATGACACTTGGATTATTTAAATAATTGCAGATAGTGACATAAAAATATATTTTACTTTATGAGAATCTTCTATTTTCTGTTACTTTATGCTTTACTCTACTACTTCAGTGAAGTGGGTGGAGCTTAAAGCAGCAGAAAGCAGTCAGTGAGAGAGAGAGAGTTTTATCTGTGTTTTAATGAGGTTTTATCTGTGTTTTCATGAGGTTTTATCTGTGTTTTAGTGAAGTTTTAACTGTGTTTTAGTGACGTTTTTAACTGTGTTTTAATGAGGTTTTTAACTGTGTTTTAATGAGGTTTTATCTGTGTTTTAGTGAAGTTTTAACGGTGTTTTAGTGAAGTTTTAACGGTGTTTTAATGAGGTTTTATCTGTGTTTTAATGGGGTTTTAACGGTGTTTTAATGAGGTTTTATCTGTTTTTAGTGAAGTTTTAACAGTGTTTTAATGAGGTTTTATCTGTGTTTTAGTGAAGTTTTAACTGTGTTTTAATGTGGTTTTATCTGTGTTTTAATGAGGTTTTATCTGTCTTTTAAAAGGGTTTTAACTGTGTTTTAGTGAGGTTTTAATTGTGCATTAATGTTTCAACTCTGTTTCTGTGCCTAATTCTTGTAAATATTTGTACATAATAGTGACAATGCTGTTTTAATGTGTTCTGTTAGTGTGTTTGTGTCAAGTTTTGCAGATTTTTTTCACCATTTATTTGCATCTTTCCAGTTTATACACTTCATTAACGAATGACTAGAAACAAGTATAAATAAGAATCTGGAACACGGATGGAGAATGATTTAGACAAATAAAAATGTTAGAACACATGTACAATAGTTGAAAGTCTATTTCTATAATCTTATCTAATTTCATTATGAACATTATTCATTGTAAAAATTAATGTCTTATTTTTTATTATAACACTGTTTTAAACATTCACCATATTTAATAATGATACTTAATTTGCATATATTAAAAAGTTATGTTCTTCCTGAAAAAAGCAAAGAAGGCATTTTATGACTCTGCTATTGCACAAACCACATAAACAAATCTAAACGACCTGTTATAATAGTCTTCATTAAAGGGTTAAACATAAAATTACATTCTTTTTACTGTGGCTTTTATACACAATTTTACTTTTCTCTCCTCTGTTGATTGTTACAACAAGTACACATGAACCTCCCTTAAAAAAACACCCTTTCAACACCCCCCTCACCCTCCCTAAAAGTCAAAGTTCAGCAGAGTCATGGTTTTTCTACAGTAGCTGGAACCATGTGGGTCTGAGCTGATGAACATTCAACCCCCTTCATGTCTTCTGCTGTTTTCAGCCCCCATGTCTTCAGGTAGTCAGCTTGTCTCACCTGTCTGACCGCTTGATGCATCCAGTAAAAACATGAAAAATACTGCCTGCTAATGCCTGGAGGGTGTTGCCATGGTAACCATAATCAAACTGTTAACAAGTTTGAATTCCATGGGAGAGATGAGGAAAGACTGTGGCTTTGATTAAACCTGCATTTATCTATCTATCTATCTATCTATCTATCTATCTGTCTGTCTGTCTGTCTGTCTGTCTGTCTGTCTGTCTGTCTGTCTGTCTGTCTGTCTGTCTGTCTGTCTGTCTGTCTGTCTGTCTGTCTGTCTGTCTGTCTGTCTGTCTGTCTGTCTGTCTGTCTATCTATCTATCTATCTATCTATCTATCTATCTATCTATCTATCTATCTATCTATCTATCTATCTATCTATCTATCTATCTATCTATCTATCTATCTATCTATCTATCTATCTACCTACCTACCTACCTACCTACACACTCAGCCATGGCTCATACTCTAACTCAGGGGTCTCAAACATGCGGCCCAGGGCCAAATGCAGCCTGTGGGATAAACAGCATAATAACTTATGAAATGACTCAATATTTTCTTCTTAGTTTTTCTTCACAGTCGATAAATATGATTTTTTTTTTCTGTAAATGAACAACATGTTTTACTGTAAATTTACGATCGTGTGAGTTTATGCTGATTCTCATCTCCTGTCCCTGGTTTGGCTTTTCTACAGCATAACAGTAGAATCCTAATGAATGTAGGTCAAAGGTCAAGGTCACAGTCACAAAAAAATGTCTTTTCACTATGATAAGAGACAGGGCAAATCAGGTCACATGTCTGCAGGGGGCGGGGTTTGTTGTGTCTGGCACCGCTTGTTAAATGTTGAGTTCGTCCCATGACTCTATGTGACTTTTTTAAATTTGGCCCAGAGTGAATTTGATCCAAACGCTCCAGTGCAGGCCTGCGCTGTGATTTGTTGAGCACTTCCTTTTGAATCGAAGCCCGTGAATGTTTTTGTGGCTACGTCCAAACCGACAGCAGGACGTCAGCTCACACAGTAAACGTCTGATGTCATACTTGGCCAAACTTCTGCACGAGAGCAACGTTCAAATATGAGAAATGAAAGTCATTGAGTATTTATGCTCCTCGTGCCCCCTTTTTATTTGAAGTAGTTAGTGCAGAACAGATGAGAGAAGAGAAGGAATGAGTGCCAGACAGCTGATTCATTGTGGAAAAATGTAGAAAAGGGCAAAACATTATGTGAGTGGCTAACCATTTCTCCATTAGAACCACATCATTTGGTTATCGAAGCTTCAACAGTTATGTGAAACAGAAGCAGAAGGACGGTCGTTTTTTTTCTCTCTCTCTCTCTCTCTCTCTCTGACTGCATACTCACCTCTTTTGCATATTTAACATAGATCTTTTACATGACAAAAATATTTATCTCCATTTCCTTTAACCCAGGGGTCCCAAAACTATTTCCTGTGAGGGCCACATAACTTTTCCCTTCTCAGATGAGGGGTCAGGGTCAGTTTGTAACAGAAAAAGTGTGAAGAATGCAGGAGTGCCTAAATGTAAAAATGTATTTGGGTTCTTCACAGAAAACAGGTCCATGGAACACAAACGTCTTCGTATTAACAGGTTCAAGTTCAGCTTAGTTGTCAGAGCAGAATCTCTGACTTAAATGACTCATATGAGCAGTCTCTCAAAATTATTGTGTTAAACTAGTTAATAATAGCTACTTGCCCACAGTGTTTAATTGTTTATTTGATTGTTTGGTTATATTTGTTCAGGAATTAACTCCTTTTCTGTAAGTTTTCAAATGTCCCACGCTATTGAACGCACCACTGATGTTATGACGGTTATGAACGGTGTTTTATTAGCGCTGTGTTGCTAGGGAACCGTGCCAAGTTCACCATCTTGGCTACTTTTTCTCATTTTTGTTTATCTATTCCTGGTGTATTACTGTGTGTAGATGCCACAAGGTGAGATAAATAACACAGTACAGTTCAGGTAGATGTTAGCATGTTGTACTGTATAAGCTAATGCTGTTTAGCACCAGTGTGCTGTTGAAGCTAATACGATAATATGTTAGCTGTCATCTGTGATTTCCGTGAGGTGATTTGTGTGTTCCATGACCCATGTAATACATCTGAGTGACTCATATAGTCAGTCTTAGTTAATTTATTTTTGTATGTATATACTGTTTTACTGAGTGTTACTGTGTATTATTACAGTGAATTCTTTAATCGGAACCATAACCCACACCTTGCCACTCGAAACCAAATCCTGGAGACAACCCCACGCTCTCCGCTAAATTAATTATGAAAATAGTTCATAACTAAGGAACATTTTATTGAAAAAGTCCAACTTTATTATCAAATACAAATACACACATAAAAAAAAAAATCTAAATGGTCTCGGGTATTGTTCAGGGGGCCGGACCAAATGTGGAGGCGGGACGTATTAAAACAGGCCGCCTTGATTTCTTTATGTGGTTTGAGTTCACCTCCGTTATAATACAGAGCATAATTAATGATAATAATGGTAACACAAATAAAGGAAAATATAGTTATTATTCATATGATAACAAAGATGCTAAACAGAGTTGAGCTAAGCTATTAGTTACTCAACAATAAATTAAGCTTCACTACACAAAAGCTACCACTTACAGAAATATAGCAAGATAAGTTACACAAATGTGGCAAAAGTAGTTCAATATATCAGAAGCTACTTCACATTGTACCAATTTAATGTCAGATTAATTAAAAATGACAGTCAGGTACACTGTTTAAGGTTTTTATTGAAAAGATCTAGGACCTACTGCCATTTGGCTACTTTCCCTCTGCTAGCTAGCTGTTTGTTATGATGTTATCCTTCAGGTTGTTTTTACTCATTTCTAACATTTAATTAAGATGAGTTGTGTTTTATACAAAGACACTTCACTACTGCAGGAGGGAAATAAATGATTCACTTTAATGTGGGTTCTTAGCAGAGGTGGTAAAAGTACTCACATTCTGTACTTAAGTAGAAGTACAGCTACTGGTGTGGAGAAAAAAATAGACAGAAATGTTTCAAAAGTATCTAAAATAAATCCCTTAAAACTGAATGAGTAGATCTTGTGTTTGATGAAGTCACAGTACTCAGTTTTGTGGATATGGGCAGGACATTTAAGAAAAATGGGGAAAACCAGTTAGAATTGAGATAAAAATGCATCATTTTAAGAGAAAAAGTCAAAGTTGTGAGATAATAATCATATAAGTATAATATATAAAGTCACAGTTCCTCTCCTTCACTTATTTTCCCTCTGAAGCGACTTATCTTTTATTACTGTCACATCTGTTTAGTTTGAAAAAGTAATGAGTTTATTCTGAGAATGTAAAGAGTATAAAGTACAGATATTTATATAAAAATGTAGGAAGTAAAAGTAAAAAGTTGCCAGAAAAATAAAAACTCAAGTAAAGTACAGATAATTAAAAAATCTACTTACTGTAAGTACAGTAATGAAGTATTTATACTTAATTATTTATCACCTCTGGTTCTTAGGTTGGTGTTACAGTAAATGACTTGGACGTCGACAATAGTTTGGTTTTGCTTTTGTCAACGTCATTTTAACACGTACTTTGTCTCTGGTGAGTTGACAAGTGTCATATTTTTACAGATAAGGCCACGATGTAAAGTCAGTTGTCTCCATCGTGTGTGTGTGTGTGTGTGTGTGTGTGTGTATGTGTGTGTGTGTGTGTGGTTGGGAAACACTACCCTCGTATATATACTGAATAACGGTAAATGAACTGAGCTTATATAGTTCATTTTATTCACCCATAGTTCCCAAAGCACTTTACAGATCCTCACATTCACCCATTCACACACACACTTACACCCGTGGGTGCTGCTGCCAGACCTACTGGGAGACATTTAGGGTTCAGTGTCTTTACTCAAGGACACTTTGACATGTGGACAGTCAGAGCCAGGACTCAGACTCAGACCTTTACTGTACCGGCTGAACCACAACCACCCTGTAGCTCCTAATGTTTCACTGAAAACAAATCTAAAATGTCTCTAAAACACTTAATATTCCTGACATAGAAATGCTCGTCTGAATGACCATGTCTCTGTCTCATCATGTTCTTTGAAAATCAATGTGCTGTCCTCAGTTTTCCATGAATCTTTTATACGTCCTCCTTAAATAACACTGCTCTGCAACTTTTTTTTTTTTTTTTAGAAAGTATCTCCTTCAGACATTAAATGTGTTAAATCTTACATATTTTAATCAAATGAATCAGAAACAAATTACTTTAGTGCTGGTTAGTTCATGTTTTTAATATATATGATGGTGTGTTATTCCACATATGTGACCCACCACCACGAAACCAGGCATAAGTGTCTGGAAATCCAAACATAGTTATGTGTGTAGCTTGGTAGAGTGGAAACTAAGGTTTAAGATGGTGAAAAAATTAAGTTTCTACCACAAGTAGAACCAAAGTTGTGGTAATTTTAATATCCACATTTGGACATATTTTGCAATTTGCATATTTTTAGATATTGTCCATCAAAGTTTTGGACTGTTTTGGGGTAGGAAGTCCTTAGCAACGCATAATAATTTGTATCCGATTGACAAAAAATATTCACAGATGTTAAAGGACACTCTGATGGACATGTCACAGAAGTTTTATATATTATAATAATAAGACAGAAGTGCGACATATTATAATCATTTGTCTTACACCATTGGACAGAACATTCAATATAGGCTTTTACCTCGTACCGAACACTTGGGTGTTTACTCACGGAACGGAGATCGGTTTGTTCTGCGAAAAGAGGTGGAAGTCGTCTTTGTCTTTGCTCAGCAATCCCTGAACTTTTGTCGCCGCTTAAATAATTGACTCAATAAACACATTTGATTGGATTTCAATGTAATGACCACAGGAACTGAACATAGAGGTGTTAAGGTACCGTTTTTTGATAAGATGTAAACACAAATAACAAATCGCCTTCCAGCCTAAATTTGGCTGTAGCTCTGACCGGCTCAGCGCGACTTATGCCTGGTTTCGTGCTGAGCAGTCACATATATGGTGGTTTATGTACATGTATACAATGGATTAGTAAATATTCCACTAGAAAGAACCTATAAAGTGAATGGATCATAATGTACAGACAGTGTTTTGAAGTAGTATGTATAATATAGTATATATTATATTCATTTGGACTAAAACCTATTGTGTTGTTTATTCTAAGAATTTCACATTTCGATCCCACACTTATCTTGAAAACTTGAGCCAATCAGCATTTAAGACTTGAGTTTTCTTTATCACTAACACACATGTGGAAACATTTCATGAGTTTTATTCTGGAAACATTTTACTTGTAGACCAGTGTGATCATAGACATTCTACCTTTTCTATTTTAGCTTCAGTAACATGGAAAGACAGAGTGACCATGGCTCAGTTGGTAGAGTGGCTCATCCATTAACTGAAAGGTTGATGGTTCAATTTCAATTCTGTTGTTCAATTTCACATTTTAACCCCAGACTTTTACTTGTAGAGCAGTGTTATTGGACGGTGCTAAAGATGACTAGAAATAAACAAACTAATGAAGAAAATGAAGGAAAATGACCAAAAATAATCCACAAAATGGACAAAAACAAACAGCAAATGTGTATAATAAGAAAATACTTTAATAAAAATGAACAAAATAATAAGTAAAATGAAGAAAAATGACCCACATTTCAGTTAAACCTGACACACACTGAACACATCACAATCATTCTGAACCAGTTTGGAGTGAGTCACTGGTAACAACAATTAACAAGAGAAAATAACTGAAAACCAAAGAAAAGTAACATCAGTTATGCTAAATTATTTATTTTATTTTATTTTATTTATTTATATGTACTTTTTAATTTATTTTAATAAATTAATTTTTAAATTAATTTTTTTTTATTTTAAATGTATTTATTTTATTTTAAATGTATTTATTTTATTTTAAATGTATTTATTTTATTTATTTGTATTGATTTTTAAAAATGTATTTTTAATTAATTTATTGCCCTTTTGTATTTTTGTATGTATTTTTATTCCAATATTTTTATTTGTAATTAATTAATGTATTTTTTTTACCATATTTCTTATTATGTTTTATTTAATAATACATTTATTTTTGAATTATATTTATTTATTTTCAATTATTACAAGAACGATGACCCTGAAACATACGTTCCGCGTGTCGACCACTGATCTATTTGACCGTTTTTAATATCGCAATATATATCAGTGTTAAAACAAATCACAATATCTTTTTTTTTTTTCTAATATCGTGTCGCCCTAAACTGAGCTCAAATCTAAAAAAGGTGCTAAAGCAGGGGTCTCTTAGTGGGTGTTAGTGGGTGATAGTGGGTGTTAGTGGGTGTTAGTGGGTGATAGTGGGTGATAGTGGGTGTTAGTGGGTGATAGTGGGTGTTGCTGTTCTCAGACTATATAGCGTTTGCAAAGCAGCAGATTAGATGAGGTTTACATAAACAGTGTGACATCTGAGCTGTGTGAGCGTGCCTGGGGCGATGGAAAGGTCAAGGAGAGAGTTGCTATTGTCCACAGGATGATCAAATCCCTCTGCTTTCAATCCCATCCTCTGCTTCCATTAGATGTGGGGT
>CM035795.1:16119679-16120699 GCA_020466265.1 Siphamia tubifer
GTTTTATCACTTGTTCTTTGTCTCAGTATCAACCTTTCCTGAATTTTTTAGCTAAATCTGTCCATGATATTTTGAGTTATGTTTCTATTAATCACACACTGTACATGTGATGCATACATTTCCTAGTGTGGGATCAATCGTGTTTCTATTCTATTCTATTCTATTCTATTCTATTCTATTCTATTCTATTCTATTCTATTCTATTCTATTCTACAGGGTGTCCCTTAAGTCTCCATACATAGGAGACATACATTTCATACATATATGGTTCTAACATGTATTTCTTTATATTTCAGATAAGAGAAATGGATTGAAATGTCATATAAAGCATATTATATAAATAAAATATACATAAATATTCAGCTCAATAACCTTCAGTAATATTTTCTGTTTTGTGTTAATTATATCGGCTGCTAGTTTTTCTTACCTATATCTCTTTCATGGAATTTAATTGGTGCCTGTTAATGTTCTATACTGTTGTAACAAATGAATTTCCTGTAAGGGAAGTATCTATCTATCTATCTATCTATCTATCTATCTATCTATCTATCTATCTATCTATCTATCTATCTATCTATCTATCTATCTATCTATCTATCTATCTATCTATCTATCTATCTATCTATCTATCTATCTATCTATCTATCTATCTATCTATCTATCTATCTATCTATCTATCTATCTATCTATCTATCTATCTATCTATCTATCTATCTATCTATCTACCTACCTACCTACCTACCTACCTACTACTTTTTTATGTGACAACTATGTCCTGTTGCCTCAGGTAAAATCTACTAATACAATCCAATTGTCCATTCTCTGGATTAGTGCCACTGCTATGTCCTTGTGAGGACATGCTAACACACACACACACACACACACACACTTTCCACCCAAACAGTAGTGGTAAACGAGGTCTGTGATGAAAGGTTGAGTCATCATGGGTTCATAAACTAGAATGATTCAGCTGAACATAAACACACTGACACATAAGGAGCAGGTCATTTAATTAAAGAC
>CM035795.1:16120799-16191687 GCA_020466265.1 Siphamia tubifer
GATTAATTTCTATTTCTATTTTTAACATTGGTTCATTCTGTTGCATTCTGTTATTTATTTATTTCATTATATATTATTTGTTAACTGTATCTACAACTGTGGGGCAATGGGGCATGTACCATGTATAAAATATATTATATAAATACATTTTAATTGATTGATTGATTGATTGATTGATTGATTGATTGATTGATTGATTGATTGATTGATTGATTGATTGATTGATTGATTGATTGATTGATTGATTGATTAAATTTATATGAGTGACTTGCAAGCAAAGCAACATTTCTTTGGGACATTTTTCAGAAATAATAAACCATTACAAACCAAATCACTATAGGCTTCTCCTTTAAATAATGAAGAAAGTAAATTTACAAACCAATGAATATTGTTGAGTATTTTTATTAATTTCTTGCAGATAAAACCAGTTCCATACACAGAAACATACACATGTACTTTATGGAACCAATTAATATAAATGCTATCCCATTGTTTTAAGACCACAGTGACTAAATAAATACAGTTGTGTGGAATGAAGACGTTCTTTCTTTCTTTTCTAGTATATTGTAGTATTTGACTTTATTCCTTAATTTGCTTTTTTTCATTTCCATCACAATCTGTTCTATGGTCTTATTTAAAATCCAGCCCAATTCTACCAATACTGAGCCTTTTATTTGGTATTTTCTGCTACCACTGTTATTTTTTTCCCCAGTATTCGGTCGCACCAGTGGAGTACTGATTGATGTTTTTAATTTACTCCATCTTCCCTTATGAGGATTGATTATGTGTGCCTGATATTAAGTGTTGGGTGTTTTCAGTCCCTCCCTTATTCCTTTGGCCAGTGTGGGGGTTTTTTTTGCGTGGGATCAGCAAAAAAAAAAGTATGATTGATGAAGTGTTAGTGTTGATAGGTTGTGTTTGTATGTTCAGTTACTTGACCACACCTTCTCTCTCCCTGTTGTCGTGCAGGTAGTGGCTAGTGACGGGGTGCGGGCTATGATGGAGTCGGCCCTGACAGCCAGAGACCGGGTGGGAGTGCAGGACTTTGTTCTGCTGGAGAACTACACCAGTGAGGCAGCGTTCATAGAGAACCTGCGCAAACGCTTCAAAGAGAACCTCATCTATGTGAGTCACCTTTACAGTTCAGAGCATGAACACAACTGTGCGTCTGATTTTTAGTGAAGAGATTTATAACAAGACACAGGAACAAAATAAATAGGTATTGACATATGATTAATAACAATGTCTTCATACCACACCTGCAGAGTTGTTGTTTCACCAGTTAGAGGGAAAATGTTGGTAACACTTTCTAATATTTACACAATTCACTATATATTAACTATTTATTACCTATTTATAAATGGTTTGTTCATTATGCATTAACCATTTCACACCTATTTTGTTAATGTCTTTGAAGGTTCATACTGTCTTCCAAAGATAAATGTAAATTTGATTTTTTTTTTTACAGACAGGTGCAGTGTTTACAACTGTTTGTTTGTTTGTTTTTATTTGTTTGTTTGTTAACCAAACACTGCACCTGTTAATGGTTTAACAAATGGTTTATTTATGATAAATTGTGTAACATTAACAAACCATTTACAAATAGTTAGTACATAGTTAATTGTGTGCAGGTATTATAAAGTGCCACCAAAATTTTACATTTTTGCTTCTCTTCAAAGTTCTGCAAATTGTTTTTTTCATCAAGTCAAGCAATCATTATCATCAAGTATGCATTAATATATATATATATATATATATATATATAATATATATATTATATATATATATAAAAAAGCTTGTGTTGCATGTTATGATCGTCATTCCAGATTGTAAACATATTACTAAGCGAAGGAATAGAAACTAACCAGGAATCCCTCAGTAGCGGGCGAGTGAAGATGGAAGAGTCGACCACCAGGGCACGGATCCAGGTTCTCGTGAATGCAGCCCAAAGCAGATGGTGAACTCCATCTGAGGCAGTGGTTCTTAACCTTGTTGGAGGCACCGAACCTCATTCACTGAACCCTTCTTTAGTAAAAAATAAAATCAGATTTTTTTTTACTGGTGCACGAAATGGGTAAAAGTACCAGTTCCCCACCGCCACGTCATGTGTCCGTATGGCGATCGACCCTTTACATCGCCGGCTGCAGGAGCTTAGTTACCTGATTCGGCGCTCGGCAGAATAACGGGCTAATTCTGGTGTGTGGTTCTGACTGAGAAGGAGGTCTCACTCTGCTGCTTATCCAGCGCTCTCAAAGTAGACCGGTAGGGAGTCTCACTCAGCCACATATACAGACCTCTCTAAGCGGTCTGATAGAGAGGTCTCACTCTGCTGCATAAACCAGCGACCTCAAAGCGGATCGGTAGGAAATCCCAGAGCAGGACGCTTTCAATGACTGTGCCCACTAACTCCAGACTAGACTGAGGGGTGGGCCTCTGCAGCGGAGGCTCCACCGAACACCCTGAGACCGACTCACCGAACACCTAGGGTTCGATCCATCCCAGGTTAAGAACCACTGGTCTAAGGCTAAATACTGACACCAGACCAAACAACAAGTACCTGAAGGGTGCAGTTCATCTGCTGCAGTGCGACCAGCTCTGGGTCGGCCAGGAAGGGTCGGGGGCGAAGGTGGCTCGCGGCTCTAGCAACGATCTTTATAACACCCTCCATGTGGACTTCACCACTGCGCCTTCTCTCCCCTGGACACAAGTCCTCGGGAAAAACAGGATCCCTTTTCCCTGGCACGCCAGGGTGGGGACCTGTCCACATACAACAGGCACCAGGGGACAGCTGGATGTTGGCAACCCACCAAACCTATCTTCAAACACAGGAGTCTAATGCATATGTGAATCACAGGGTCTCCCAGAAACCCCATGGTGTAATGAAAGTGGTGGCCGGTGTGCAGGACGCTGAGGTGGGATCCTGTCCTGTGGGGGCCCGGGTGCATGTGGGCAGCAAAAAATAATGGCCACTAATGGACCTGAATGGTGATGTTCAAAACCAGAGGGAGGGATGGACCCTCCTACCTACCTTGGCAAATGGCACCCACCCACCCACATATATATATATATTTATATATATTTATATATATATATATATATATATATATATATATATATATATATATAGAACAAGCAGACACCTGTGAGGCCAAAGCCTATCCTGGTCCTATAGCGCCTCCTACAGGGCAGGAGGACAAACAGAGTGTGTGCTGGATGAGTCTTCTGTAATGTTTGCTGCTTCCTGTAGTTGCTGTTGATGTGAGGACGTGAAGCTCCAGCATTTGTCTGGTTTTTATTGGTGAAGCAATGCTGTCGAGGACAATTGTGTTTAAATGTTCATGACAAAGACTATGGATGCAGCTCTAATAGACACCTGATACTGTTGAAAAGCTGAGAAATTGCATTTTATTTTTTATTTTTTTCCTTTTTTTTTTTTTTCTTTTTTTTCTTTTTATAAAAAAAATGTATTTATTATATTTATTTCATTTCACTGTACTGGTAGAATTCATAGCTCAAAAACTTATTAAATATTCTACATCAGCAGATACTTTTGGGACTTTGAGGGTTAAATCTTGCAGAGATCATACTGTGCTCCCAGACCTGATGTGGAGTTAAACAATCAATCCTAACAGTGAACCTTTTGCTGTGGTTGTGTTTATTTTTCTTGCAGACATACATCGGTTCCGTGCTGGTGTCAGTCAACCCATACAGAGAACTGGAGATCTACACCAAGAATCACATGGAACGATACAGAGGAGTCAACTTCTATGAGGTCTCACCACATATGTAAGTGAATGTACAGGTACTACTGGGAAAATGACAATATGGTGTCAAAGTTGTTTTATTCAGGTCGTTCAACATAAAAGATCAAACTAATACATTTTATAGACTCATAACATACACAGTGGGATACGTCAAGCATTTCGTTACTGATTTTAATTTACAGCTTATTAAAACCTCAAACCCCAAAAACTCTTGGAATATTACTTAAAAGTGAGTTTTTCCTCATCAGCAAAATCAAAAGAAATAAAAGCTTGAAATATTTTTCATTCACATACTATTTGTCTATATAATATGTACAGAATAACTGAAATGCAAGCACTTTTTCAGGATGTTCTACTTTTTTTGAGTAGTACCTATATAGACAACTTCCATTGTATTACAACAGTGGTTTTCAAATAGTGAGGAGGTTCTCCTCTGGGGGGGCGCTAAAGGACTTCAGGCGTGAGAAAAAAAATAAAACTGAATAAAAAAGAAAAAATGTTTTAACATGTGCTTAATTAACCTCACCTATGGTCACACCTGAAGTGAAAATAAGAGAAAATGTTAGTATATGTTAAAACAGATGTTAAAAAACACACATTAAAAAATGGTAAAAACACACAAAAGATGTTAAAATTGTCTTTAAAAATATGCTGAAAACTTACAAAAATGTTAGAATGTGTTTAAGAATACAATACAGCACAATACAATACAACACAAAACAATACAATACAATACAACACAATACAATACAATACAATACAATACAATACAATACAATACAACACAATACAATACAACACAATACAATACAATACAATACAATACAATACAACACAATACAATACAATACAATACAATACAACACAAAACAATACAATACAATACAACACAATACAATACAATACAATACAATACAATACAATACAACACAATACAATACAACACAATACAATACAATACAATACAATACAACACAATACAATACAATACAACACAATACAATACAACACAATACAATACAATACAACACAATACAATACAATACAATACAATACAACACAATACAATACAATACAATACAATACAATACAATACAACACAATACAACACAATACAATACAACACAATACAATAAAACACAATACAATACAATACAACACAATACAACACAATACAATACAATACAATACAATACAACACAATACAACACAATACAACACAATACAATACAATACAATACAATACAATACAATACAATACAATACAACACAATACAACACAACACAATACAATACAATACAATACAATACAATACAATACAATACAATACAATACAATACAACACAATACAATACAACACAATACAATACAACACAATACAATACAATACAATACAATACAATACAATACAATACAATACAACACAATACAACACAATACAACACAATACAATACAATACAATACAATACAATACAATACAATACAATACAATACAATACAGCACAATACAACACAACACAATACAATACAATACAATACAATACAATACAATACAATACAATACAATACAACACAATACAATACAACACAATACAATACAACACAATACAATACAATACAATACAATACAATACAATACAACACAATACAATACAATACAATACAATACAATACAATACAATACAATACAACACAATACAATACAACACAATACAATACAATACAATACAATACAATACAATACAATACAACACAATACAATACAATACAATACAATACAGCACAATACAACACAACACAATACAATACAATACAATACAATACAATACAACACAATACAACACAATACAATACAATACAATACAACACAATACAACACAACACAATACAATACAATACAATACAATACAATACAATACAATACAATACAACACAATACAATACAATACAACACAATACAACACAATACAATACAATACAATACAACACAATACAACACAACACAATACAATACAATACAATACAACACAACACAATACAATACAATACAATACAACATAATACAATACAACACAATACAACACAATACAATACAATACAACACAATACAATACAATACAACATAATACAATACAACACAATACAACACAATACAATACAATACAATACAACACAATACAATACAATACAATACAACACAATACAATACAACACAATACAATAGAAGTACTTTATTGATCCCACAATTGGGAAATTGCTTTAAAATAAACCATCCATTCAGAACGTTTCAGTGCTGATGCATCAGGGATTAAAGGGTTAAAAACTATATTTAAGAAATAATAAATAAATAAATAAATGAAGATAAATTCGGTTCAGATATCAGGTGCTAACTCTTTTCCACAGCAGTGTTTTTTTCCTGTCAGCTTCTGTCAGTGGTTCAGGTGAAGCTGTTTTTCCTCACAGGCCTGAGGACTGACTACATCATTTATTGTGAAAAGTATATTTACTGTTGCCCTGGTTTTCCTCCACAAACCTAAAAGAAGGAGTCTGTTCAAGTCTTCCCCGTTGAATGACATAACATTAGTTGCACCCGCTCACTAGATGTGTATATTCAGTGTACGTGGGAATATTTACCAGCTGACCCGGTGTGACTGTGCTGTCTGTCAGACGCTTCACATGGTGTCATGGCATGTGTCACAGTGTTTGTTTGAACGGTTTCTACAGGAATGAATGGTCAAGGGATTCCCTGTCCAGATCCACTACTGTAGCCCACTGTGGACCTTTGGCTTTTAACATGTTGTATTACCTTCACCAAGGAGGGGTCTGTCTGTCTGTCTGTCTGTCAGAAGGATTATGCAAAAAGTTTCTGAAAGGATTTTGATGAAACTTTCAGGAATGATAGATAATAGGTCAAGGAAGAACCCAATAGATTTTGAGCATTGAAGGTCAAAGGTCAAGGTCACACAAAAGGTCAATAGCTAAAACACATCAGTGGTAATATCTCAGGATTCAGACAAGATAGAATCTCGGGGGGGGGGGGGGGGGGTGGGGGGGGTCATTCACATCGTCTCACCTTCACATGACGCCATATCAAGCCTCTGTCTCTGACTGCCTTGTTCTAAATAGTTTTTTAACTGTGTTTTAGGTTGTTCTAGCACTTCAGATCATTTTTACCCAGAACATATTTATTTATTTATTCACATTTAATGTATGTATGTGCTATCTATCTGTCTATATATCTATCTATCTATCTATCTATCTATCTATCTATCTATCTATCTATATATCTATCTATCTATCTATCTATCTATCTATCTATCTATCTATCTATCTATCTATCTATCTATCTATCTATCTATCTATCTATCTATCTATCTGTCTGTCTGTCTGTCTGTCTGTCTGTCTGTCTGTCTGTCTGTCTGTCTGTCTGTCTGTCTGTCTGTCTGTCTGTCTGTCTGCCTGCCTGCCTGCCTGCCTGCCTGCCTGCCTGTCTCTCTCTCTGTCTGTCTGTCTGTCTGTCCGTCTAAGCACACACATTAAGGAGCTGCTCACTGGTATCATTTAAACATTTTTCAGATCTAACTAACGCTGGAAGAGTTTTTCTCTCTTTTTTTCTGCAGCACTTGAGTGTGCGGCCAGATATTTTCTCTCCCTCTGAGTGGAAAGAACGATGCGCTTTAACAAGTACATACTGAAGACTGGAGAGAGAGAGAGAGAGAGAGAGAGAGAGAGAGAAAAGTGGGAGGGTGAGGTGGAAAGTAAAGTAAGCAAATGATGGTACCAGGCGAGAGATTTTCCTCCCCTGACAGGGAATTCCCCTGACCTTCACCCGACCCCACTCAGCCTCCACCCCACATTCCTCCAGCACACTTACAGCATGATGCAGCTATGCAAATACCACTGTATTTATCTTTCAGTAATTAGTCCGGTGTCAGAAATGTGTCCACACGGGCTGAAACAACACAGGAGTACTGATAAGTGTACAAGGCTGATAAATGAGACTGTAACTAAAACAGACTGTGGAGTTTGTGATTCATAGTGTTGCTCCAGTGTCTTTCCATGTTCACACTGTGGAATGAAATGATAACGTTCCCTAACAACGTTCCCTAACAGATTTCCAACATATTCAAAGTATTACATTTGTTGTCATGGTTACGCCTCATGTTTAACCTTTGACCTGGTCGGCCTGTTCACTAGCCTTTACATGAGAGATTTTATTCCTGTTTAATTCAGAATAAAGGTTCGTTCCTTTTTCAGATGAGCATGTAAACAATTAATTCCAGTTGAAAATAACTATTCTGAATCAAACTGAATTGTAAATAATGTCAGTGGTTTTCACAGTGTTAATTCTGAATTCAATAATCCTCTGACATTCATTCATTCATTCAGTTTAGTTTATTTCGAATGTGTTACAGAGAAAGGAAAACAAACAACCAAGGAAGAAAAACACTCAGAGAAGTAAATAAATTCAAATAAATAAATACATGGCACAGCAGTCAGATTTGTCATACAGTTCTATATCACATTCAAAAGAGAGTGGGAGGAAGTAAAAAAAAATTATGTTTTGCGTCCTGATGAGAAAAGACAACAGTAACATTTCAATTCAACTCCAAATGTATGTTTTTCATTTATTTGCAAATAATCTTACTCTTGTACATCTTTTATAAATGTCATTATGTGGTGGGCAGCCTGTTACTGCAGCTGTCTTATGCCATAGTAACCAAGTCATTTCCTGTAAGGGATCAATAAAGTATCTATCAATAAATTATATCTTCACATTATTTTAAATATTGATTTATTTATTGTAAAGAGTTAATTCCACTTTAACAATATTATTCTCATTCCGCACATGCTCCTGGTCTTGTTTTGCGATGACACACATATTCTGCACTGCCGCTATTTGTGTGATGATTCAGTCAATTATAATAATTGACGATAAAGTATCACAAAAATACATGAAATAAAACACTTTCAGCATCTGGGAGGGACGGACGGATACATGGATAGAGGGAGGGAGATAGATAGATAGATAGATAGATAGATAGATAGATAGATAGATAGATAGATAGATAGATAGATAGATAGATAGATAGATAGATAGATAGATAGATAGATAGATAGATAGATAGATAGATAGATAGATAGATAGATAGATAGATAGATAGATAGATAGATAGATAGATAGATAGATAGATAGATAGATAGATGGGTTGAAATTAGGCTGTCACATGGTTCACACCTAAAAATACACAAACAACACATATATACAATGAATGAAATAATAAGTACATAATTAAATGTGTTATGGATAAAACTAAGCAGAAGTGCTAAAAAAGTGTTAAAAACAGTTTAGAAAACACGTTCACAGAAAAAACTGACATTGTGTTGTTGTTTTTTTTTAACCCTGTGATATACAGTGTATTGCAATATGAAAAAATATAACAGTTGTGTGGACAAATAGATTAGTGGTCGACACAGAACATATTTGTCAGTATCATCTGTCTTGTAGCCAAAATAATTAAATAAAATTAACAATTAAGAATAAATAGATAAATTAATTAATTACAAAATAAAAATGAACAAATAAATAAATACATTAAAAAAATTCATAAGAAAATTCATAAAAATAAATAAATAAAAATACAGGCAAATAAATATAAAATTACATAAAAATAAATGCAGGACCTGCGATTTGACTATTACGCACATGTAGATTGCAATGTTGATGCTTAAACAATACTGTATATTGTGCAGCTGTAGACCAGGGTGTTGCAGTAGTGGGGGAGGGTCAGCAGTTTGGGTGGGGGGGGTTCTATCTACTGCTGTCCTGTTAAAAAGCCTGGTGACCGAGGAGCGCCTGTGGTCCATTTGTTGACCTGACACTTATCCTGTATCACCCTCCCACTCTCCAGTTATGCCGTGGCAGACAACTCCTACCGCTCCATGAGGACAGAGAGGAAGGATCAGTGCATTTTGATTTCTGGGGAGAGTGGAGCCGGCAAGACGGAGGCGTCCAAGAAGATCCTGCAGTACTACGCTGTCACCTGCCCAGCCAGCGAGCAGGTCCAGACCGTCAAAGACCGCCTCCTGCAGTCCAACCCCGTCCTGGAGGTAAGAGCTCCAGACCAGAGGTGTTAAACATGTGGCCTGGGGACCAAAATCAGGCCACCAATGGGTCTAATCTGGTCCCTGAAATGAATTTGTGAAATGCAAAAATAACACAGAAGATATTAATAAAAAAGCTCCCTCTGATAACAATGCTACTGTTTCTAGCTCGTTATCACCTCTTTGTGTTAATGGTTCATGGCTTTTGCATAGCCCCCCCCCCCCCCCTATAATAACCGTCTTCGCCCCATCTGCATCATTCTCCCAAAGACGGTTGAAACATTTAATCCGAAAGGTGGTGAAAATATTCCTAGTTCTTACATGATGTACCGCAAGTACATTTATTTATATATTAATTTTTCACCATGTAAACCTTCAAACAATACAATGTAGAAGTTGTACTTTTTTTTTTTTTTACTTTTACTTTACTAAAGGAGTTGAATCAGTACTTCTACTTTTACAGAAGTATTTTTCCACACAAGTAGCTGTACTTTTACTACCCCTAGGGATGTTCAAGGTTTGGGGCTTGATTCCAAGATGTAATGAATATGTACAGTTAAAAAACATCATCCTTAAGTATAGCTGTAAACTGTAGGAAAGACGTGGTTTCTTCCTGTGTTTTGGAGAATGAAGGCCAGAGGGAGGTGATGGAGTTTACGGAAGTGCTTGTTTTACTGTCTGGCCTGTCTCAGCCAGATGTTTTCCAGATGTGTTTATGAACATGTACACTAAAGCCTGTAATCTGTGCTACTGTCCCAGACAAACACCCACACCTCCACTAGCTTTCTTTTTATTTCACTTTTACCTCCTTTTTTTCTCTACTTTTGCCTGTTATCTCCATCTTTTTATCCATCGCTCACCACTCTCTTCGTCTGTGCCCCTCCCTCCACAGGCCTTCGGTAATGCCAAGACGTTGCGTAACGACAACTCCAGCCGCTTTGGCAAGTACATGGACATTCAGTTTGACTTTAAGGTGAGTGATTCATACTAGCAGCTACTGAAGGCACATGTGAACCTCAAGGTCATCTCGCAGTTTTATCTTGATAATGATAAATGGCAGGGACTTGTGCGTTTCAGTCCGTATGGGGGCAGTAACATGTATGAAGCTCATCTTAGTATCAGTATGAGATTGGATAAACCGTATTTGGGTAAATAATTTAAAATTTAAAACAAATTAAATTTGATTCATATATATATATATATATATATATATATTTATTTATTTTTTTTATTTTTTTAATTTATTTATTTATTAAAGTTTCCATCTTTTAATACTCTGATGGATTAACAGAGCAGTGCAGACTGTGCCCCTCTGCCCACAGAAGTGGAAACTTTATGGTCATTTATCTTTTCACCTCCTGAAGCCTCATGAACTCCCATCTGAGGAACAGGATGTTTGTCCTGGACTAACTATATATTATATATGTAGAATCAGTCTAATATCTTCGACTAAATATATATTATATATGTAGAATCAGTCTAATATCTTCGACTAAATATATATTATATATGTAGAATCAGTCTAATATCCTGGACTAACTAAATACTGTTAAATTAAATTAAATAAAATTTTATTCATAGAGCCCCAAATCACAATATCATCTCAAAGGTCTTTACAAAGTTGATTGGACGAGAACAATCAATCACAGAAATAGATGAAGTCCCATCCCCTGTCCTTAGACCCTCCTTATTGGCAGGAAAAACCCCAAAACCCAATAGGTAAGAAGGAACCTTGGGTAGAACCACAGTGAATGGACAGGCTATAGATGAACGTCCATTTGTAGATGAAAGGAAGGGTGAGCAGGTCCATCCATCAGGCGGGTGAGGGTGGGGGAGGAAGTCTGTGGTCACATATATGTAGAATCAGTCTAATATGAGTAATAATTGTTTTCTATAAAATGTTTGGTGGCAGCATCACCATAGCAACACCCAGTTGCTAAGCGATGTCACCTGATCTGTGACACTTTGCATTTTGTTTCCTTTTGCTCAAAATCATCTTTGTGGAACCAAAATATTTACAAGCCACAGGTGTCAAATTTTCAGAAAACAAATGCAACACGATGAACTTAGACTCACGTTACTATGGTTACATCGGTTTCAGCCGCTTCTGTGTTTGGATAATTAGTCATTTCCTCATCATCTGTTTCCTTCTGTTCAGACTGGATGGGTGGAGTCATGTGACTACACACGCTCCACCCCCTCTTAAAGGCGAAGGAACATATCGCACAAGCACACACAGTCAAAACAGACAAAAAAAAAAGTACTTTCTTTTTTTATAAAAATAACACATTTATCGATATGGGAAAACTGATGTCGGATATTATAGTAAATGTCGGTAATGGTACATTTTTGGTTTACCGCCCAGACCTAGCATGAACCTTAACAAACTTAACTGAAGCTAATGGTTGCAGTAATCTAAGCTACTATTATGTTTGTTATTGGTACCATTCCTCCCTTGTGTGTTGTTGTATCAAATGTCTGCATGTTGTCTGAACCTCACATCACACCTCAGTACCCTAGCCTGAACCTCTCCTCCTCTTCCTCTTCTTCCTCCTTCCTGTCTTGCCCTCTGTGGCTTTTGTCTCGACGGCAGGGCGCCCCGGTGGGAGGCCACATTATCAACTACCTGCTGGAGAAATCCCGTGTGGTCCATCAGAACCACGGAGAGAGGAACTTTCACATTTTTTATCAGCTAATCGAAGGTGGGGAGGAAGACCTGTTGAGACGCCTGGGGCTGGAGAGGAACCCCCAGCAGTACCAGTACCTGGTCAAAGTAAGTACCACCACCACCTGTGCAGTAAAAAAAGGACTGTTGAAAATCAAGGTTTATGTAAGTTCACATAGAATCTAAGCTTTAGGTTAGTTAATTAAAAAACAATTCTGTAGATAAAGAGCTTTAGACTTTATGAATGATGCTTAAAGATCAGTTTTTTAAGTTACTGAAGACTCTTCAACTGTCAGTACCTTTACACGCACTTAGACAAATTAGAATATTTGCCTTAGTCTGACTTAGTCGGACTGTGATGGAATTAAACTGGAGTTTTATAAGTGGGATTAACCAAACCATGTATAATTTGTTCATTCGTTTTTCAAAATAAAACCAAAAATTGGGTTTATATGCCACACTGCCCAACTGGGTGGCACAGTGGTGCAGTGGTTAGCACTCTTGCCTCACAGCAAGAAGGACCCTGGTTCGATTCCCATACAAGACCTTTCTGTGTGGGGTTTGCATGTCCTCCCATGTCTGTGTGGGTTTCTCCAGGTACTCCAGTTTCCTCCCATCATCTAAAAACATGCACTGATAGGCAGATCTCCCTTAAAAAAGAGACACCTGCGTAAATAAAGGTTAAAAAAATAAATAAGACAATGAAACAACAATTCCTTTCTTCTTTATTTGTTTCCAAAACCAAAATGGATAATGATGATGATAAGGATTTTTTTAGTTTTCCTTTTTGAGTTTTTTTTTTTTAAGTTGAGTAAACTGGAAATGACCATAACCCGCAGTGACAAAGATGGAAACCTACGTCCTATTTGGGGAAACTAAGAGGGTCACCCTAAGACTTGATGATATTAGTGTCATATCATATCATAATTATGTTCAAGTCCGGTGGACATGTTTCTTTGGGTTGTTAACATTCATTTCCGGTTTACTCAATTTGCTTCAGGTCAAAATTGGATAAAACAGGAAACGGTCATTATCCATTTTTTCTATTTTTCATTTAAACACAAAAAGGAAAAGTGAAAAAAACGCATCACTATCTGTTTTTTTTCATATTGGTTTAGGAAACAAATAATGAAGAAATTAGTTGTTTTTTGGTTGTCTTATTTTGAAAAACGAATCAACAAATGATACACAGATTCTAACCAAGTCAGATAATGTGGTTGTAATGGAGCTTCTCCACACATGTAAACACTGCCAACCTTAGCTCCTTAGCTGGCCTGGACACACCCCCATCAGGAAGTGATCAGAGTCACTATGACAACATGTACATTTAATAAATCAGAGTTTAACTGTGCATACAAAATACACTGAGGTGCTGCATGGTTGTGGTCTATATCTTCATGGTTGTGGTCCAGATCTTCATGGTTGTGGCCCATATCTTCATGGTTGTGGCCCATATCTTCATGGTTGTGGCCCATATCTTCATGGTTGTGGTCCATATCTTCATGGTTGTGACCCATATCGTCATGGTTGTGGCCCATATCTTCATGGTTGTGGCCCATATCTTCATGGTTTTGGTCTATATCTTCATGGTTGTGGCCCATATCTTCATGGTTTTGGTCTATATCTTCATGGTTGTGTTCCATAGCTTCATAGTTGTGGTCCATATCTTCATGGTTGTGGCCCATATCTTCATGGTTTTGGTCTATATCTTCATGGTTGTGTTCCATAGCTTCATAGTTGTGGTCCATATCTTCTCTAGTTGGTGTTGTCCTCTTACTACAATGTCTGCTTCAAATCTGATGTGTTTGTTTACTGACCGTTCTTCCTCTATGATAAACTGGAAGAATGCTAATGCAGAAGGGTGTGTAGCGCCACCTAGTGTCTGGGAGTGGAACAATAATTGGATTCTCTTGCTGCATATGTACAATGAGATTTCTCAAAACTCCAGTGAATTCCTTATCCCAATTATTGCCAATACCTGGACTTAGATCATGTGACTGTAAACCTTTTGCTTGTAGACCATTGAAATCTGGTTAACGAAACAGTCCAGATACTATACAGTAAGTTAAATGGACTGGGACTACTGATTCTGAAGGCTCTGGGCAGATTACTGTAGGTTAATCCTGGCAACACATAGAGACTGTTTGTCAAAACATGGAGAAACCCTACGAATTAAACATGTTGCCTTTGCCCAAATAAAATATATCTCCATGCTACTAGAAGACGATAAAGTGAAGATGTTTGTAAATGTGTGGTGTTGAAGCTACAGTATCTCTGCCCTCTGTTCACACACACACTTGTTCTTCATGTCAGAATCTATTTGGTGGGAGTGTGTGTTTTGTCCCAGTGGGAATTCTGGTTAATAGGCTCTCAGTCTGAGACGGGAGGAACCTCCGTCAGGGGAGAACATCCGCCTGAAGGCACTTTCTGAACCCTCCCCTAACATCAACCCATATATACACCAACAGTTACTGGGCGAAAACATTTCCAAAGTCTGTAAACAGGCGTTCACATCTATGTGGATGTTTTCACCACCTGCTTTATACTTGTTAATAATAATACGTACTTGTTAATAATGTTATGAGCAATGAAAACTACAGCTGCACTACAACATTGGAATTTACGCCTGCAATTATTTTTTATTTATTTTTTATTTATCTGTATATATTTTTGTTATTTATTTATTCATTTAATTACTATTTATGTATTTATTCATTTATTTTAATGAATTTATGTCTTTATGTCTGTTTATTATTATTATTATTATTATTATTATTATTATTATTATTATTATTATTATTATTATTATTATTATTATTATTATTATTACTATTATTATTATTACTATTATTATTATTATATTTTTATTATAACGGTTACAGGAAGGATGATACTGAAATGTATGTTCTGTGTCAACCACTAACCTGCACCACACAGCTGTTTTATACTCCTGAGTATTTTTTCATATCGCAATATATATCTCAGAGTTTAAATTTTTTTTCCCGCAATGTCAGTTTTTTGTAATATCCTACAGCCCTAATAAAAACTAGGGCTGTCAAAATTAACACATTCATGTTGATTAGTCCATATTGATTAATCAGATTAAACATTTTAACACAATTAAATGGAAGAGTTGTTTACAATTGTTTAGTTTCAAGTTGTTTTGTAGAAACTGTTGAATAAACATGTTAATTACATATTTATTCATATTTGTGCATATATTTTGGATATTTTATCACATTTTTTGAGTGTTTTTTCCTGTATTTTACAAAACTTTTAAAATATGCTTTGGATTATTCATCGCTTTTGCTTCTTTTTTGGTGAATTTTACTGGATTTTAGCATGTTTCATATATGTTTTTCACTGTACTTTTTGTTTCTTAGTGTATTTTGTGGGAAATATCCTGAGACAAAACAGTGTTTTAGTGATTAATCAAAATGAATCCAAAGCAACCCTGTGATTAATCAGCTCTAATAAAAACCTGAAGCAGGCCAAGGTTAAATAGTATATTTGTAGTGCTTTAAGTTGTTTACTACTGCATGTTTGTGTGTGTTTTTTAATAGGGCAACTGTCCTAAAGTGAGCTCTATAAACGACCGCAGTGATTGGAAGGTGGTGAGAAAAGCTCTGACTGTGATTGGCTTCAATGAGGATGATGTGGAGGTAAGACTTATTATTCTGACATGTTTTACCAGGAAATTTTATGTATTTTATTTATTTATTTGACCTTTATTTAACCACATCCCATTGATATTAAAAGCCTATTTTCCAAGGGAGTCCTGGCCAAGAGACAGCATATAATACAACATACAATAATTTACAGGACAAATCAAACTATGAAAAACAATTGGAATAGCTGAGTTTCCATTCCAGTTTTTCACAAAACGATAGTGGTATTCCTAATAATTTTGACAAAGCATATTTGCGCTTTGAACGTGTTTCCAATGATGGTTGTTCTCAGCAGGAGTGTTGTAACTCTCGTGAAATATCACCCCACGAGATTTCACTGATGTCACTTTCGGAGCTTCAGATTAACCATCACCCTGATAGCATTAGCATAAATGAATCGGCTAATTCTCTCATTAGTAAAAGTCCCTGGCGAACTCTTTAAAGACACTAACATGTCAAACAAACCAGCTGGTTCACATTATAAGGGTCTGTACATGTGGTCCCTACATTGTCAGACCGAAATATTAAGTGGAAATATGCTTTAGATGCGTTTAAATGACAGCCACGAATTAGCATGTAATAGCATTAGCATGATTGAATCGGCTAATTCTCTCATTAGGGTCTGTACATGTGGTTCCTACATTATCAGGCCGAAATATTAAGTGTAAATATGTTCAGCACTTAACAACAAATTATAAATGTATGTAGTGCTTTTTATACAGTGCTTGCAGTTGACACTTTACAAAACAGAGAATATATTTATCTGTAAAATAAATAAGTAAATAAATAAATAAATATTAAAAAACTAACTAACCTTCACTGTGTCTACTGTAGGAATCACATTGATCATCACTCTAAGACGGCGACCGTAGTTCTGATGTCACTGCAGCCAATGGTTGTTATAGTTACAGTGACTGCGGCTGCCATGTTCACTCTGAGAGAAGAGATCATGTGCGTCACATCCTGTGACATATAGTTGTGGAAAAATTGTTTCCATTGCGCTTTTGTGATATATTCGAATATTGAAACGTCTGCAAAACAACCTTATGAAAGCGTGAAATTTTTTTTTTATCAATATTTGCTTTTTTTTTTTTCAAAATTCAGGTGTTTCCACTACCAGTTTTTTTTATTTTATTTTATTTTATTTATTTTTTTTACATTTTGCAAATTCCCAAGTTCAATGGAGAGGCAGTTAGTGTCTACCACTTTGAATTTGTATTTAAAAGCATTTAAGGAGATCAATTCAATCAATTTCCAGTGTTTTAGCATCATATTCCATATTTGTGTAGCAGAGCAGATGAATGACCTTTGACCCAGCTGTGTACGGGTGAATGGTACAGAAAGGAACAAATGCTCATTTGATCTCAAACATTAGGAATCAACACTTATTCTTGTTATTAAAGTACAGATATGGACCAGTGTCCCAGCCTGGTGAACAGGACAGGACAGGACAGGACAGGTCACTGTGGAATAGAACTGATCTCAAATGAGCATGTTCTTTATGCTATAGTCATCTGAAGAACTGTTTGTTGTTTTTGCATCATGTAACATTAGCTGAATGTACGTTAGCATATGTTAGCATACATTAGCATACCATGCACCTATTTTATTTTTTTTTTAATTGCTGTTTTTGGTGTTGGATTTTATGAAATAAATGTCCCCCCAAAAATGCGACCTATACTCCAGTCCGACTTATACATGTTTTTTTCCTTCTTTATTGTGTATTTTTAGGCTAGTGTGATTTATAGTTTGGAAAATACAGTAACTAAAAAATGTCCCTTCATGTGATGGTAGTGTCCATATCCAGTCCTTCTGACACAAACCAAAGCAGCAGCAGTTTGTTGTTTCCATGATACTGAAATTGAACCATATTTAAAATGAAATTACAGACAGAAGTCGGATCTCCTACAAGTAAACTATACTTTACCGGACTATTAGTTTGTACGATTTCAATGTTGCTACGTGACGTCCAAAGTAATCTGTTCTAAACTTAGCATTTTAACATCATTGTAACATGTCCTATACAACTCACAGTGGCTTTATAATTAGTAATAAACCTCAGAGAAACAGGATAAACACTGTCAACCATTTGAAGACATTTGGATGATGTGTTCAATATGTGTATATATTCATGTAACACCCTATAATCTAACACTGATGAAAAAGGAGCAGTGACAAGGTGCTTTTTTATATCAAATTTTAGCACCCAATGATGTAATATATTCCACAAAATATAGAAAAAGAATTGCTTAACATCCAAAACGAGAACATCTTAGTCTCTCTAACTCTGTAGTTTCAGTGATGGGAACATTGCATAAGATATTCACACATTTACCCATTTCAGAAAACGTATCACTTACAACTTTTCTGCCTCCAGAGACTTTTTGTGAACAGACGACGTAGTCTCTTTAACAGTCACAGCTTTGTGTCTTGATTTGAAAGTTGGTAATTTACCACAGATGGTCTGTTACTGTCAGTCAAATATGCTTTAACCCCTTAATGCCTGAATTGAATTTTAAGTAAAAAAAAAGTAGAGATAATTAATTTCAATATACCACATACAATAGGTGTTTTTTTTTTTGTATGTTGCATATTTGCAACAGTAGGTGTTAAGGGGTTAAACTCACCTTTTGTTGTTAACATCTCAAAAATGTGTCTTAAAATCTCAAAGTCTCCAAGTTAAGATCTCCAAAGTACATGAAAAACCCAAAAGATGAGGACAGATGGAATGGTTTTTACTAGTGAATCATTGTAAAAGAAGATGATTGTGTTTCCATGGTAACTATGCAGCCGCTAAAAATGAAGCCTGCCCATGTGAAATGTAATACCATCCATCAAAAACTGTGGAATTTGAGTCTTTTTAACCATTTAATGCCTGAATTCAAATATAAGTTTAAAAAACAAGAGTATACAGTTAACGTAGGCTACGCTTTCTTAAATAGTTTGGACGGTAAAGGCCTATTTATACCCCGAAGCGCGCACCTCTCCAAAAATGTAACAACATCACAGAAGTCTACTCTACTCACTGTCTCTTTTTCCCTTCACTCTCTTTCCATTCTGCACCCTGTCACCTTTCACCTTAATTATTTCCCCTGGCCCTCGCACACCTGTCCTCATCACTTCTCCGTATTTAAGTCCTTTCCTTTGCTGTCTCCTTTGTCAGTTCACACCACACGTTTACCTCTACAGAGCTCCTCCCTCTCTCCAAACAGTACCCACCGGAGGGTTGCACCCGTTTAGGACTTATTGTCTATTTTTGTGTGTGAATTTTGAATGACTTTATGTCATACCTTGTTTCCGGACTGATCTTGTTTTGGAGAATAAAGAGCTTGAGTGAAGCTGTTGGCGTCTGCATTTGGGTCCTTTTCCACTACACCCCATAACACAGACAGTGTCGCAGTGAAGACGAGAAAAGACACCTCTGATTGGTCCATTCTACATCTGCACTACATGCACTTCCATTCTGTCTTGTTTTGTGTACACGAACATAGATATAATATTACCAGTGTTGTACCTAAACGAGTTCATTGAACGATCGTTCACGAACGATATGATATTTTTGACGAACGTGAACGACTCGTTCACTTTTGCCAAATGAACGGGAAGTTGTGAACGTGGTTATTCTGGAATTTATTGAACTGCACTCTTATGTAGTTCATATTTCGTTCTTATCACGTTGTAATTATTGAGTCCTATAAGGAATAAAATGGGATCAAAACACAGCATTATCATAGATGTCATTTTTGTATTATTCTGAACTAATGTTGGCAACATAATGTTGTGGAATAGCCAATGAGAAGTGTTGTGGGCGGGGCAGAGAGAGAGAGAGAGAGAGGGGTGCAGAGAGTTTTTGGGAGACCAGCGACCGCCGCAGGTGTTGTCTCGTTCTTGGAAATAAACATTGAAAACGAAGCTCACTGAAACTGAACCTTGTGTTCTAAGAACCTGCAGAGGGAAGTTAACCCCGGGTGGAGGTACTTACTCCCGCCCTGGAGGTGCGGCGTTTTCCCCTGATTTCTGACTACAGGATAACGTCAGAAACGGTTAATAGTAAGTTTACAATAATAACACAAAAAAAGAACGAAAAAGTTCATTTTGGGATCCATGAACTTCTAGTTGATAATTTGGAAGAATGAACGATGAACTGAACTAATTCATATTGAGTAACTTGAAGTGAACTTTGAACTAGTTCCTAATCAAGGTGAACTTTCCCAACACTGAATATTACTTATGCTTATGTCTATGTAAACATTGTAGAAGAGTATGGAAGAGAATCTGCGAGACAAGTTTGTTCGTCAAAACAAAAGGGCCTGTGGGGAGTGGGCATGCAGGTGAAATCCTAGCAAGTTTGAGAACGCCCCTTGTGTTGTTGTAAAGACCTGTGTCACCAAGAGCGCTAAAAACCTTTTCTCCCCAGGGGCTTTCCAAGAACACGTGTTGTTGCTAAGTTACACAAAACATCACGCACTTCCGTGTTATGAATAGCGCATGCCATGTACTCTATGCACTGGCATTAATTACAAATATCTGCGATGAATTAACTGCAACACTTTGGAGAGGCTTTAACGTGTTAGTGTCTTACCTGTGTCTGCACTCCCTAACACGTCTACGGCTACAAAAACATAAGAATGCACCTCAAAGAGATTAAATAACGTCTCGTTTTGTTTTCGTCAACAAAAACTAAGTGACATTTTAGCAACGTTTTTATTTCTTAAGCCATATTTCGTCTCGTTTTTATTCTTCATCGACTGTATATTACATTACTGTATTTTTTCAGACTATACAGTTTTTTTCATAGTTCATAGCAACTTGTATGCAAAATTATTAACACATTATTATATATTTTCGCATGTTATTTTCACACCGACATATAGTCATAACTGTTGAGCATATAGTTATAACTGTAATAATAATAATAACTGTTAATATGTTACGTTAACATACCAGGTACTTTGTCAGTTTTTTGTTTATGCGTTAACATTAGCATACCGTTGTTATCTATCGTATTTTTTATACTGTTTTATACTCCTGAGTATTTTTTCATATCGCAATATATATCTCAGAGTTGAATTTTTTTTTTTTGCAATGTCAGTTTTTTGTAATATCCTACAGCCCTAATAAAAACTAGGGCTGTCAAAATTAACACATTCATGTGGATTAGTCCATATTGATTAATCAGATTAAACATTTTAACACAATTAAATGGAAGAGTTGTTTACAATTGTTTAGTTTCAAGTTGTTTTGTAGAAACTGTTGAATAAACATGTTAATTACATATTTATTCATATTTGTGCATATATTTGTGTACCTGGTACGTTAACATACCAGGTACATTCTCAGTTTTTTGTTTATGCGTTAACATTAGCATACCGTTGTTATCTATCCTATTTTTATTTTAAATTGCCTTTCAAACTGTCTGTTCTGGGTGTTAGATGTTATCAAATACATTTCCCCCAAAAAATTCAACTTATACTCCATTGCGACTTATATGTTTGATCCTTCTTTATCTATTTTGTGTCCAGGAAATATGGTATATATTTAAATATAGTTATTGTCAACATTTACATATAGTTTGGTTTTCAAAAAATCCATATCAGTCGAGCACGTTTCTTCACCAGGACTCAGTTGGAAAAGAGGTTCTTAATCTCAATGGGATCTTTTCTCCTGATTAAATAAAGGCTAAATAAATTAATTAATTAATTAAAAAGTGGAACTTTTTTTTATTTTTATTATGTAACAGGTTTTACCACTAATTCCAAGAAGTACTGCATGTGCTGAGGGTGTTTTCTGTTCATGTAAAAGTGTTTCTACAACCATGTGTGTGTGTGTGTGTGTGTGTGTGTGTGTGTGTGTGTGTGTTATTATACTGTATGGTGAGAACTTATTTGTACTCAGCGTGGGAGTCTTTCTACTTTTTCATAAGTCTGGGCTCACGTCCAGCTCCATCTCAATCTCCCACTGCTTAAAGAGTGTGAAGCAGGTGTGTGTGTGTGTGTGTGTGTGTGTGTGTGTGTGTGTGTGTGTGTGCTCTCACAGTTCTATTACCACACTAGATTGTTACAGTTCTTCTCTGTTCACTTTGAATCAAAGCACTCCTTATCTACCAAGACGCTCATAAAGATACCTACAGATCTGAATGATCTTATCACACTATGACCTCATTACCTTTGTTTTCTCCTTTTATTCAATTATACAATAAATCAAAACCATAATCACACATTTTATTTCTGTTTTTTAAACTATGCACTTTTTGTAAATAGTCCCGTACTTGGCACTATTCAGTTGTCTGTTTGTGACTTTAACATGTTATTACTTGTTTGTCCGTCTTACTTGTAGAGCTGCACAATATATAGTTTGAACACCGACATCACAATGTACGTGTGCGCAGTAGTCACATGACAGGTCCTGTTAATGTAGGAGACAAATGAGCTCAACAGTTTCTGATTTAATTTCAATAGAACCTGACACACACTGAACACATCACAATCATTCTGAACAAGTTTAGAGTGAGTCACTGGTAACACGACTGAAAAATGAACAATAACCAAGAGAAAATTACCTAAAACCAAATAAAAGTAGCATCAGTTACGTGCAATTGTATCTTTTTATTAATTAATTAATTTATTAATTTATTTGTGTATTTATTTAGGTTTTTTGACTTACTTACTTACTTACTACTTACTTATTTTATATTTATTTATTTTTCTTTTTTTAAAATAATTTATTTGTATTATTTTCATAATTTTTAAAATTTTCTCATTTTTTTTTCATTTTATTGCATTTGTATTTTACTTACTCCTTACTTATTGTATATTTATTTATATTTATTTATTTATTTTTTTTTTTTAAATTATGTATTTTTATGAATTTTTTTGGACAATTTTTTAAATTGTCTTTTTTTCTTAAATTTTTTTTAATTTTATTAAAAAAAATTAATTAAAACACCATGTTTTATTATTTATTTTCATTTAAAAATTGTTACATTTATTTGTATTTATTTCTTTTTCTTTTTTTTTTTTGCTATTTCATATATCATTCAATTTTTTTTACATTTTATTTAGTTATTTATAATTATTAATTTAATTATTTCAGCTACAATAAGGATGATACTGAAACATATTTTCTGTGTCGACCACTAAACTGTTTGACCACAGGGTTAAAAAACATCAGTTTTTTCTAATATGCTTCAGCCCTACTTATTTATATTATATGAATGCTGCTATTGTTATAAATTAATTAATTATGGGATCAATAAAGTACTTGTATTCTATTCTATCCCCCTCCCTCTGTGTGTGTTTTATTTTTTCCTCTTTATAGGAGTTACTGAACATCATTGCCAGTGTTCTTCACCTGGGGAACGTACAGTACGGTGGAGAGGAAGGCAGCGCCACTATCACATCTGACACACAGATAAAGTACCTGGCCAGGGTAAGACGCCGTACGAAGCAGCTTCATAAACACTTCTAAAAGGCCTCAAGGGGACGTGGGAGTCAGCTGTAGTTTTTCTTAGCAGATAAAACATCCATTAAAAAAAAAACCTACACTAAATACACCTGAGCCTGGTTCTTATCCAGGGTTATATAGTTATACAAGTACTTTATTTTAATTCAAGTTCTTACCTTTAATATTACTTACTTTTTTTACACTTCAGATGTTGAGTATTTATGTGTAAGTGTACTATTATTTTTATTTTATTTTTTTATTTTTTTATTTTGTCATTTTATATTATTATTATTATTATTTATTTTTCTTTTGTTATAGTGAAAAAAAAAGTGTTACATGTGTTCCACTCACTACTCAATGGTAACTTGATTACAAACTTGGTCCTCATGAGACATGTACATGAGTATGTGTGTGTGTGTGTGTGTGTGTGTGTGTGTGTGTGTGTGTGTGTGTATTTGTATTCTTATCTTTATGGGGACATTGATATGTTTACCCAGTCACACCATGGGGACCTCTGACAGAATTCCCATGAGGGTTAACTATTAACAAAGGTACCCACTAATAGGAAAAATGTGGCCCTATAAATATATTAATTATTATTTTTTCTCCAGAAGTCCCCATAAAGCATGAGGGGAAACACGTGAAAAAAAAAACATGTATTTTTCAAAGGTTTGAAGATGTGTTTACTTTTTAAAAAGTATGTATTTTCATGTATTTTTTTTTAATTATTCTTTTATTTTATGGATGTGTTTATTTAATTATTATATGTACTATATTAAATATTATTGTTTATTTTTTATTTAATTTTATTGATTGATTCATTTTTAAATTATTGTTTTTGTATTTATTCATTCATTTTCATTTGTTTTTTTATTTGCATTTAAAAAAAATTCTCTATTTTTTTCCATTATTGTTATTGGATTTATTCATTCATTTTTACTTTTGATTTTTTTGAAAATGTGTATAATTGTAATTTTTATTTTATTAAAAATACATAAATAAATAAGTAAAAGTTTACACTCACTACCCAATCGCTACTTGATTTACAAACCTGATCCTCATGTCACATGGTAACTAGCATGTTTGTGTGTGTGTGTGTGTGTGTGTGTGTGTGTGTATAACTGAACTGAACATGGTCTCATGGTCAAATAGACATATTGACAAATACTAGGAATAAATTCTACTGCGATTATAATGGACCATGTTGTCATTAGATTTGCTTCATTATCAAAGAAAATATACAAATTATTATAACATATATCTAATTGTGGATCTTTTTTTTTTTTTTTTTTTTCCAATGTCACCTCATCCAAACCATCACCAGACACATACTGGATATTTAAATTGTTGTCTTTTTTATGTGATGACATGATGCCACAGGATGACAGTGTGATCGTTGTTGTATTAAGTGTGCAGTTCTCACAGATACCAGAACCAGGATGTCACTGCAGCTCAGGAACATGACGTCTGCATCTGTTTATATGATGGCGGATGATTGAGTTAGTGTCTGTGGGGCTAATGATGCTGTGTTTTGTTCCAGTTGTTAGGAGTGAATGGAGCAGTACTGACAGAGGCTCTCACACACAAGAAGATAATAGCCAAGGGAGAGGAGGTGGGTCTGAACACACACTTACATTGTGGTGCGAGCGTGTCATTAGCATTTGTACACAGAGTTTTCCTGTGTGTGTAATGTCTGCTGAGTCTGACGCAGTTTATTTATATTGTAGACGCTCGAACTCACTATGTATCTGTCAGTATATTTACATGCACTTAGAGAAATTCAAATTATTGCCTTAGTTTGACTAATAAACACCTTAATCGGACTATATAATTGAATAATAATAATTTAATATACTATATAATTGAATCAAACTGGAGTTTTAGAAGAAGTAAACACCAGACAACCTCAGTATTACTGACTGGCCTGGACACGCCCCCTTCAGGAAGTGACAACAGTCACCATGACAACAGGTACATTACTGTAGTTTAAACAGTTTGTATCAAATATACTGAGCTGCTGCATGGTTGTGGTCCATATGTTCTCTGCTTCAAATCTGATGTCTTAGTTTACGGATTATCCTTCTTCTATGGTGACAACCAGAAGGATGCTAATGCTAAAGGGCTTGTAGTGCCAGCCAGTGAATGGAAGTGGAACAATAATTAGATTCTCTTGCTGCGCATATAAACTGAGATTTGGCAAAAAATATTCAATAACATGAAACAAAAATGACCAAAACATTCAGTAAAATGAACAAAAATGACCCAAATATTCAGTCAAATGAACAAAACTGATCAAAATATTCAGTCAAATGAACAGAAATGATCAAAATATTCAGTCAAATGAACAGAAATTACCCAAATATTCAGTCAAATGAACAGAAATGACCAAAATATACAGTAAAATTAACAAAAATGACCAAAATATTCAGTAAAATGAACAGAAATGACCAAAAATTCAGTAAAATGAACAAAAATGATAAAAAATATACAGTAAAATGAACAAAAATTACCAACAAATTCAGTAAAACAAACAAAAATGCCCCAAAAATTCAGTAAATGAACAAAAATTACCCAAATATTAAGTAAAATTAAAACTAAAATTTCACATTTTGACCCCAGACGTATCTTGGAAACTTGAACCAACCTATATTAAAACTTGACTTTTCTTCATCACTAACACATGTGGTAACATTTCATTACATTCATTCTGGATTTTTTTAGTTATAGTCCAGTCTAATTGGAACAATAATTGTATTCTCTTTCTCCACTCCATTATTATCACCAGCTGAACTAATATGTTCATATAAACCTCATCCTGTCTCTCACCCTCTCACCTTCTGTTGTGTGTGTGTATGTGTGTGTATGTGTGTGTGTGTGTGTGTGTGTGTGTATGTGTGTGTGTGTGTGTGTGTGTGTGTGTGTGTGTGTGTGTGTGTGTGTGCGTGTGTGTGTGTGTGTGTGTGTGTGTGTGTGTGTGTGTGTTTTTTCTTCAACAGTTGATGAGTCCACTCAACCTGGAGCAGGCGTCATCTGCTCGGGACGCCCTGTCCAAGGCGGTGTACGGACGCACCTTTACCTGGCTGGTTAATAAAATCAACGCTTCGCTGACATACACAGTACGTCACCCAGGACTGAACCGACCTTTTACTTAAATCACATCATGACTGTTTCCATCATTTATAGCAGTACTGTCTACTATTGACTATAAAGTATCTTATCTTAACTCGACCTTAAACCAGTGCTTCTCAAATCCACTCGTTGTGTCCCAGTGTCCTGCATGTTTTAGTTATTTCCCTCTTCTATCACATCTAGTTCAATTATTGATCAGCTTTTCAGAACCCTGATCATGACCAAAATATACAGTAAATTTATAGTCTGGTCTTATCCTGGGTCACCCTAAAGTTCTTGTGAACAAATTTTTGCAAATTTGTTCATGTTTTTTTTTTTATTATTTATTATTATTTATTTATTTATTTTTATTAAATGTATTATTATTTTCTTTTTTTACTTTTTAAATTATTTTCTTTTTTTATATGTATTTGTTAATTTAAAAGTTTAAATTTTTTCAAAAAAGAATAAAAAAAATTTAAAAAAATATTTTCTTTAAAGAGGGAGATATTTTTTCCTATTTTTTTTATTTTGCATTGTTTTTTTAATTAAAATAAATGTAAAATTTTTTAATTTATTTATTTTAAGCTTTACAATTGTTGAATTTTTTTTACCTGTTTTAATTTAAATGTTTTTAATTAAAAACAATTTTTAATTGAAAAAATATTTTTAATTAGTTTTTATTTAAAAGAAAAAAAAGAAGAGGTAGATGTGTAAAACATGCAGGACACTCGACCATAAGGACTGGATGTCAGAAGCACTGCCCTAAACCAATATTAAACTCCAAAGACAAGTCCTAACCCTTACAAAGACATTTAATGTTACCCGCACTAGCTACAATGGCTAAAATATCCTCCTAAATATAGATGAATATGAAAAATATATGTAATATGAATAATAATAATATGAAAGTGAAACTCAGTGTGTTCACATCTGACGATGCTTTTATTTTAACATCATTTATAACATATGATAAACTACCCTCATACTTTTTATTCAAACCTTTAACCCCTGATGCATTAGCATCAGGGGTTAAATTTAGTTTAGTTTAAATATTCAGAATAATTCTACCTTTTTTTAATTATTTTTTTATTATTGTGTTTTTACTGAGTTTTGTAAATGGAACTGAAGTATAGAGATAAACAGGTGTCAAAAAACAACTGATTCAGAAAAAGGAAGAGACAAAACAAAAAAAATTACAATACTAGTTTTCTTTCTTTCTTTCTTTAACCTCATTTTAGTATTTTTTTTTGCTAATTTGTTTTTATTTATTATTTTACAAATATGTATTAAGTTTTTTTTTGTTTTATTGCTTATTTTCTTTATCTTTCTACATTTAGTTTTTAGTTTTATTATTTTTCTTCAACTTTGTTGCGCTTGTGTTTTACTTTGTTCACCTTACTTATTATTTCATTGCTTTATTATTAGTTTTTCTTAGTTTTTATTGATCACTTTGTCTGTTTTTGTTCATTTTGTGGTTCATTTTATTCTTTTTTTTTTACTGGAACTGTTAAAGTCTCAGGAGTTAAAGGGTTAAATCCATTTTACAACATATTAAATGAACCTGAAAGAAGTGTTCATTCTGTTACAGCACAGCTCCACCTGCTGGTCATTGTGGTAAACTGCAGGCATTAAATAGATGCTTCCATAAAACTGGATATATATATATATATATATATATATATATATATATATATATATATATATATATATATATATATATATATATATATAGTTAGTATATTTGTTTCACTTCACTTCACTCCTGCTTTATTTGTCATTTTATCCATTCACTCTGATTATTTGTCTCTTTTGCTGCTGTTTTGTATTTATCTGTGTACATGAAATGCTGTAAACAGCTTCCAAGGTTTCATATGAATAAAGTTATTAATATTACTACTTAAATAATGAGAACTTGAATTATCCTAATGTTATGATTGTGTTCTTAACATGCTGTTTGTTTGTTTGTTTGTTTGTTTGTTTGTTACAGGATGACTCATACAAACATTACTCTGTCATTGGCCTGCTGGATATTTATGGCTTTGAAGTGTTCCAACATAACAGGTACATTTAAATATTATAATTTTAACACATACAGACTGTGTGATCATATTTAGGCTTTTTTTTTTTAACCATAATGCTGATTCTTCTGCAGTTATTAGAAAATAAAGATTCATTGAAAGCTTAAATAATGATTAAAATATATTAAAGAGGATAATAAAAACACTAATTCTGTAAGTGCTGTAAATTTGGGCTAGTGTGACAGCTCTTTATCATTATATTATATTAGAATTACAATGTCAATAATTCACTAATTATCTTGATTATTTTAATGCTTTACATGTGAATGGTGATATGTTATTAAAAATAACACTTTTCATATCACTGAATATTTGGTGAGTGAAAATTGTAGATGGATCTATCTATCTATCTATCTATCTATCTATCTATCTATCTATCTATCTATCTATCTATCTATCTATCTAGTGCTGGTATAATGAACTTATTTCTACCAGTACGACACAATCAAAGCTTTTCTTGTGTTTCGCAGTTTCGAACAGTTCTGCATCAACTACTGTAATGAGAAGTTACAGCAGCTCTTCATCGAACTCACCCTGAAGTCTGAGCAAGAGGAATACGAGTCTGAAGGCATCACGGTCAGATAGTCACTCTTATGTCTCACTGTTCCATCTGTCTGTCTGTCTGTCTGTCTGTCTGTCTGTCTGTCTGTCTGTCTGTCTGTCTTAACATTCAACTTTCAATCAATCAAACTTTATTTATATAGCACAATTGTAGGAACAAATTAAAAGATTAACCAAATTAAAAAGAATAGAACAAATAAATAAATAAATACATGAATAAATAATAATGTAAATACAAAAAATAGCAGAGTAAAATAATGTTAACTCAGTTTTGGCTTCAATTCAAATACAAATGAACATTCTATACACTTTAGGAGTGAGGTTAGATGAAGAGTGTTTCCAGGAGGTGTTATGTTGTTTAAATCATTAGTTTCAATATGTGCCGTGTTTATATGGTGGCGATGTCGTACCATACTAGGAACTTCTATTTCTGAACAAATTAAGATGTTATTACCCTATAGGCATGCCTGAAGAAGATTTTAACAAAAATTATACTTAAAAACTCTCAGATATTTTGAAATCCAGGATTTTTCTAAATCCTGAGCTCATAAAATATTAACATAGTTCATTTTATTTCCATATTTTCAAGATAATATTTCAGAATAAGAGCTGGTCATTGTAATTATCAAAACACTACATTCATTATGAACAATACAATTTCTTAGTTGAAATTGGAAAAAATATATACACACACACATGTAAAAATACATATGAATTTTTTTACAATAAACTTCTTTTTACTGGTATAAGAATACAATATTTTACAGAGTTACAATTTGCCCTAAGGTCATTCTCTTTTATTAAGAGCTCGGAGTTTGGTCATTTACCATTGGACTGCCATACCTATGGATTTTCTCCTTCATTTCCTGTCGAAACTTTCTATGATCAAGGGGTATTGTCAGTAGATGATTTCTCACAATCTGTTGAACCATGTGCTTTTCTAAATATAGATACATGCCGCCATGACACCTCCTGGAAACACTCTTGATCTAACCTCACCCCACACTTTATTTTGCTGAGTGACATACAGTATTTATGTCTTAGAGTCTTTTATTAAAGTAGAATATTATATAATATTATAAAATAATGTAGTATATAGTATAATATATAATATTATAGAATATTTACTATATTCTGAGTCAATACTCTGATTTGATTTGATTTGATTTGAATGATTAATTTCGAACATGTGCAAAGTGCAACAATAATCCATACAACAATAATATTAATAATAACAATGACATGTCTGAAAAGGAGTAAGATGAAGCATAAGCTTATTTAATCCTACCCCTTCTTCACTTCCCCAATAACCTTAATTCATCTTATAGCAATATAGTGCATAGTACAAAAATGATGATTATAATAATAAAAATAATAACAATAACAATAATAAGTAACTGAAGTACTAAACATATACATATATACAAAAAAAACAAAAACAAATGAGCAGAGAGGAAAGTAGGTAACAGAGGTTTTTTTGTTTGTTTGTTTTCTTTTTTTCTTCCCTTCCTTCTTCTTCTTCTGCCTTTCTTTTTTCTTTCCTTTTTCTAATTTTTCTGCATTTTGTTCTTTTTTTTAAATTTTATTTATTTAATTTTTCTATTCATTCACTTATTTTATTCATTTATTTATTTATTTATTTTTATATATCTTTTAACCCCACAGAGGGGGAGTCAACATTGCTTGAGATCAATGCATATTCCAGTCTTGCAGCCATATACTATACTATTTAGTGCAAGTGTGTGACCATCATCGGTCCTCCCTGAAAGCTGAGCAGACATCCCCTTTTTCGAACTCTCCCTTACAGGCCAGTGAGGGCAGTGCTACACCTCAGTGAATGAGTTAAGAGTCAAATGTAACTAAAAGCTCAGTTAAAAAGGTAGGTTTTCAGTTTACCCTTAAAAATATGAACCCTCGCAGCGGACCTCAGATCCTCAGGTCGACTGTTCCATAGTTTGGGGGAAACTCTAGGGCAGGGGTCTCAAACTCATTCCTTTCAGGGGCCACATTCAGCCCAATTTAATCTCCAGTGGGCCGGACCAGTAAAATAATAGCATATTAAAGGTTTTGTGACATGTTGTTTTCATAGCATTCAAAGTCTTTGACAATGAATTTAAAACGTGTTTCAAAAGTATTCAACCAAAAAACCCCACTCCATAATATTCATTTTTGTGGATTTCTGTGGTCTGAATCCAAGTACTATGCCTGCAACACATGAACACCTCATCAGACCACTTGGGGCGCTTCGCCTGTCAGTCATGTACTCGGCTCCACCCCCAAACTGCTGCGGCCAGCCCCCCCTCCTTACTGCTGTACAGTATAAGAAATACTGTATCATATGCTGCCTAATAAAGAATGATACCAAGTATAAATAATGATAAACCAACACTTTAAAACCAAATGTTAACTCATCCTGTGTGTTACTTTATTTTTAATTCATAGTTTTGTTTTTAATTCATAGTTTCGTCGGATCGTTGGGGGGAAGGGGGGGGGGGGGGGGTCTGCCGTCTCACCGCGACATTAAAAGTGTATTTATTATTTGTATTTTGTCACAACAGTTTGATATTCTAACAAACCAAGACTTTAAAACCAGATGTTAACTCATCATGTCTTGTTAATTTGTTATTATAAGTTTTTAATTCATAGTTTCGTCGAAAATGACCGGAACAAGTCTTGACTCTCTTGGGTAAATAAGCAGGAACGTTACCTTGGTAGATAAAAGCCAGCCACTGGGAACGTAGTTCTTCAGGGGAGCTTGGTAGGTCAAATAGTGATTGTTGCTGATCTACACAGCCAACAACATGACATTTAAGGTGTGATTTAGGAGCCATTACGACACGAGTAAACCGTTCAGCGATGAAAAGGTTGTAAGAGCAGGAGCGCATGTGAACACCGTTTCTATAGTAACGTTGGTGGGGGCGGGGCTAAGCACAGTGGACGGGCAGAAGAGAAGAGGGGGGGGGGGGGAGTCTCCTTATTGCTCTCCCGCGTGTGACGTCGAACGCGGGAGACAAATCACAGAGAGCGTTTCATGCTCAGGCCTCCAAGAGCCCCAGACCATAGGAAAACCACTGAACAGTCTAGATTCATGTTTTTTTGGTGTAAATGAGGCCAGACGACCCATATAGTAACATGAAAATATCAAAAATGAGTTTTGGACGTCACAATACCTTTAAGATAGAAAAAAATTACAATGAACATTTTTTTGCGTTTGTTTTAGTGCAAACAAACACTATGACCTTATGAGCTTGTTTTAAAAGAAAAAGAAAAATCCATGCAAGTCTAACAATATTATGTTTCAATGTATCATTTACACATGTTCATTATGGATCAGATCTACTACAAAGACACTTAACTGTTAAAATTGTGCTTAAATTTCTTTAAAAATTTCAGTTTGTTCATGTTTTTCACATTTTATTGTTACAGGATAGTTCATAAGTGTAAATATTTTCCCAATTTAATGTTATTTTTAACACTATAAGAAAGACATACATTTGAATTTGTCATTATTTATAGGCGTAATCTACATTATTGTCACATCAAAATGAGAAGAAAACATGGAGTCATTCTTTTAATATGTTATTCTGTTATAATTTGACTGTAGACCATATTGGTCTGAATGTGGAACCTGAACTAAAATCAGTTCCACAGCTTTGACTATATATCATTTTTGCACTTTACAAATTCATCCTGGGGGCCGCATTGGAACCTTTGCCGGGCCGCATTTGGCCCCTGGGCCGCATGTTTGAGACCCCTGCTCTAGGGACAATTAAAAGCTTGCTACCTGAGGACCTGAGGGTTCAAGAGGGCTCATATGTTAAAAGAGAACCAGTAAATACACACAATCACTACCATTAAGATTCTTAAAAAACAATAAAAGCAATTTAACATCAAGTGCTTTGACTTATATTTGTTTAATTTCTCATCCTGCTCTGTCATGAAAGCTTATCTTTCTATTAAATCATAATAATGGATTAGATTTATATAGCGCTTTTCAAGGCACCCAAAGCGCTTCACATTAGTGTTCCATTATTCATTCACTCTCACATGCTCCCTCTGGTGGTGGTAAACTACATATGTAGTCACAGTTGCCCTGGGGCAGACTGACAGAAGCGTGGCTGCAATTTCGCGCCTACGGCCCCTCTGACCACCACCCAACATTCATACGTGTCTTGCCCAAGGACACAACGGACTGACTAGGACAGAGCGGGAATCGAACCGCCAACCCTTCGGTCAATGGACAACCTGCTCTCCCAACTGAGCCATGGCCGTCCATCTATATCACTGCTGTCAAACTCACTTTAGTTTAGGGGTCACATTAATTTTAAACCAAATTTGATGTGAATGTAGCCGTACCACTAAAATAATAACATAATATATAAATAATGTCAAGTCTAATTTTTCTTCTACGTTTTAGAGCAAAAAATAAACGTTACATGATGTGATGAAAATGTTCACGTCTAACAACTGTCCTTTAAAACAATGTGAACAGCGTCTTCAGAAAACGAAATGCAATTTTAACAGGATCATGTCTCAGTTTATCATTGACACAACGTACAGATTATTTATTAGTGCATCTACAAATACACAAAACCAGAGATGTATAGTAACGAAGTACAACTACTTAAGTACTGTACTTAAGTAGTGAAATGCAGTATCTGTACTTTTTTGAAGTATAAATTTTTTTGCCTACTTCCACTTCTACTGCACTACATTTAAAGAAAAAATTTATACTTTTACTCCGATACATTTTTTATGTGCCGAATCGTTACTCGTTCCTCTTATTAAAATAGTTCAGAACCATACCAAACATACCAAACCCATATCATATCAATGCCACAGCGATAAATGGTTCTGTCACCTGGTTTGATGATGGTGTCTCATCATTGGACGAGTCAGCGATAAAACATTACATAATAAAACTGCACGCTCTAATCCACCTTTTGGTAATGTTACATACGTAGCTGCTACACCATGTTTACACAAGAAATATTTGGTTTGTCACTTGGTCATATTGTTAGAATACTCTGGCCTTTGAAAGTTGTAGTTTTTTCATGAACACTTGTAAGTGAACTGGTATGTACTTGTACTACTGCTGCCTCAGCTGAAGTTGTACTTTTCATATTAAATATATAAATGTGTTCAAACTTGTGACTGTTTTCATTTAGTATAGGCCTACATAGTACTTTTACATTTTACTTTTACTTTCAGTACTTAAGTAGTATTTTTTTCATTACTTCTACTTGTAATTTTACTTCTACTTTTACCTTCAGTACTTGAGTAGAACATCTTTACATACTTCTACTTGCAATAATTAAGTAAAATTTTCTTTGGATATTTTAGTACTTTCACTTGAGTATAATGCTTGAAGAACACTTCAACTTTTACTCAAGTCAGTTTTTTGATGTAGTACTTGTACTTCTACTCCACTCCTCTAGTCCAGTACTTTATACATCTCTGCACAAAACATTTAATAACAGACAGAACATTGTTAAACTTATACTTCAGACATTTCAAAATGTTCATATTTGTTCAGGTTATTCGTGTTTTTTTGTGAAATTATAGTTTGTTTTATTGTAAATACAGTAAAATAACAAGAAAATGTTACAATTAACAAAGAATAAAATGTGGAGTTGTGAGTATTTATAGGTTATTTATGATAGTATTTTACTGATCTGACCCATTCTGATGTGTATGTGGAAACTGAAATAAAATCATCAATATATTTACAATCATTTTTGTTTTTCCACAAATTTGCCAGGGGCCACACTGGACCCTTTTGGGGCTGGATTTGACCCTCGGGCTGCGTGTTTGACACCCCTGAGCTTTATATTTAATAGATACCTGTCCTATTTTTACTATGTGTTATTTGTATATCTAAAATGCTAATTGGCTAAAATGCTAAACGGTTCTGCTCTAGGTTCGGACCCAGACTCTTTGACCCTGGTTCTGTCTGTCTGTGTGACCCGCTTTACTGGACCCTTAACGAACCCACTCATATCTTCCACTTGTTAATATATCTCTTCAATGAAAAATGATGATTTAATAACACTGTCCATAAATGCACCGCTTTGAAACTTTATTCATCACATTTATATTGATTTATTTCACGTTTGTGGAACAAAAGCGTTGTTGTGTTGTGTCTGATATTAATGCAGAGCAAACAGGTTGTGGGAGAAACTTGGATTGACCTCTCAAAGAGCTCATTATTATTAGACATCAGGACCGTGGGCTGTGATTTCTATAGTATCTGTGGAAATGATGTGACGGTCAGTGCTAACGTTAGCAAACTGAGCTGCTCTGTTGCCACGGCGATCTGAGCTCATGCGTGCGTTCACATGTAAGTGGGTGAACAGCGTGTGTGAAGGCCAGGATTCCTGAAATTCTGCACATGACTGAATTAAGAGTCATTAAAAAGTAGGCCTGCATAAAATGATGACAAATGGACAATGTGCAGAAGTGGGAAGAACTTTGGGAATGTACTGGAGGAGATTTTCTTGGGACTTTGAGTATTTATTTTTCTGGAAAGTTTTTACTTTTACACCCTTCATTTGTTCATAAATATCTGTACTTTATTCTCCTTACATTCTCACTCTCTTTTTCAAACTAAACAGATGCGACAGTACGAAAAATAAGAGAAACTGTGACTTTATATATTATAATTTGACTTTTTATCTCACAATTTTAATGTTTTATCTCATAAATTTTAATGTTTTATGTCATAATTTTTTTTAGATTTATCTCACAATTTGAATGTTTTGTCTAATAATTTTTGACTTTTTATCTCACAATTTTAATGTTTTATGTCATAATTTTTTTAGATTTATCTCACAGTTTTAATGTTTTATCTAATAATTTTTGACTTTTTATCTCACAATTTTCATGTTTTATGTCATAATTTTGACTTTTTCTCATAATAATGTATATCTTATCTCATATTTATGACTTTATCTCAGAATTTGTTTTCTTTTTCTCTATTATAAAGTGTACGTCCATAAATAAAAATGTGAAAGTGCTGCAAAAATAGACCAAATAGAGGTTACGTTTTAAAACATATGGTCAAGATTCATTCATAAAATTGTTCTATGAGGGGCAGGATTTTTATAAGTTCTCTGAATTTCAACCAACTCCTTTTGAATGGTGACTCTTTATTTTGTCCTTTGTTTCTTTTGTTCTGTTTTTTTTTTTTAAGATGAACTGCTCAAATAAAAATAATTTAAAAAAATGTGATTTATAATCTCATAATTATGAGATTTTATCTCCATTGTGACTTTCTTCTTCTTCACTGATTACAGAAGAACAATTGATTTAACTCCTTTATTTAAGTAAAAGTTTATTTTTATTTTTTATTTTTTAAAAGAGACAACTTCGAAATTATAATTAAGTTAAAAAAAGTGAAAAGTAAAACCATTGTTTTTATTCATTTCATGAGAACAGGTACAAATATTTAATTCCAACTTTATGCTCAACAGTGTATATGAAGGGAAGGAATAATTCACATTCAGAATCTGAAAAATCTGACATGAAATAGATCAGCGATCTGTAACTTCATCAGTGTTTTTTTTTTGTTTTCAGTGGGAGCCTGTGCAGTATTTCAACAACAAAATCATCTGCGATCTGGTGGAGGAGAAATTTAAAGGCATTATCTCAATTCTGGTGAGACGTTACTTCAAAATATTAGTCACACTATACACAATAAGAAAATGCACCAGTCATTTGTGATGCTTTGTAGACAGATGGTGAGTTACCTGCTGCTGTTTTTTGTTTTAAAACAGGATGAGGAGTGTCTCAGACCTGGAGATGCAAGTGACTTCACCTTCCTGGAAAAACTGGAGGACACTGTGGGAGGACACGCACACTTTGTCACGTTAGTTTGACTTACGCTTGTGTTGTTTTGCAAGTTTTCAGTCTAATTTGGTTGTTTGTTTTAGTTAGCGAGCTGGGAAATATTTAATACACGGATAATTCTCACGAAATCTGACAATATTGTGGTAATCAGAAAGTGCATGACCAGTGTAAGTGGATGGTGTCAAACAAAATAATCAAGAAAATGAACAAAACAATCCACGAAATGGGCCATTACATACAGCAAATGTGTAGAATGAAAAATTACTTAAATGAAAATGACTAAAATAATCAATAAAATGAACAAAAATGACTAAGGTATTCAGTAAAATGAACAAATATGACCATAATATTCAATAAAATGAAAAGTAAAATTTTACATTTTGACCCGAAACTTGAGCCAAACAACATTTTTAAGACTTGACTTTTCTTTATCAGTGACACACATGTGTGGTAAGATTTCATTATTTATTTCTTTTTTTTTTCTATTTGTTGAACAAACTAAAATACACATAGTACAGAATACAGAAATACAGACACATACAAACAACAGACACACACATTGTAGATGTAGGTCTATCAAATAGAAATTAAGCCTTTAGAAAGTCTACGTAAAAAAGATCTAACACAGTGAAGTAAAAGAGATGAGGAAAAAATATAATTGACAAAAAAAAGATGCATATGGATGATTCTCAAAATGTGACATTATTGCGTATGACTCAACACAATAATGCTAACTGTAGCATTAGCTATTACGACCTAGCTAAATAATCACCTTTGTCACATTCTGAAAAATAATACCCTATTATCAAACACATTTAAAATAAAATAAAAAAAATATATTGATAATTATGAAATGCTGACTAATTTGGGTAATGACAATCAGTCATGTTGTATTCATTTATAAGACAAATCAGTACAGATGCATTGTGGGTAGTTTCAACTCATATAAAACTCAAATAAAATGCTAAATGGTATCTGGTTTGTCATGTTACCTGAATCACACACATGTTGTACCTCATAATAAATGATAATTATTGATGTGTGTTTCAACTGCTTCTGTTAACCAACCCATTAATAATTTGGACCACACTCCTGGCACACATGTGACGTCACCACAGACTCCACATCACAGCTGAGCGGAGTGTGACGTCACATACGCGATGCATTGTAGTGTCTTTAAGTCCACATAAAACCTAACGTCACATTTGCTTCTCATCAAAAACAGGTGGTCTGCCTATGACACATCAAATATTTCTTATTAACAGCTATCATATGTGAATTTCAGAGCATGTGTCAAACAGAATCAGAATTTAACTTGACTCGCTCCATTCACTCCCATTCAATTTTTTTTGCGAGCTAAGCACCCATGGACTGGAAGTAGAAGAACACGACTTAAACTCTCCATAGTTTTTCAATGCAGTTCTCAAATATATTGTAGTAATGAGAATAATGACTTATGCACATGATCTTTTCTTGAAATATTATGAATATTCATTATTAAAATAACCTAAAATCAACACTTAATGAAACCATTGACATATATCGTAATGTACTTGTACTTGTATTTATTTATTATGTATTTATTGTTATGTTTTCCCCTAATTCAAAGACCAGAAATTTTAGGGGGGGGGGGCTCATTTCAGTGATGAGAATTTGCCCAGAAAATGTATAAAAAGTGGAAAATAAAAATACAATCTTTTAAAATGACGTAGTGTGAAAGAAAAAAACACATTTTCATCTACATTAAAACCTCAGGGCCATTGATTTTATTTATTTATTTTTTTGTTTCATGAGACTCACCCATATGTCCGATCAATTTATTCATTGCTTTTCCCTGCAGTCACAAACTGGCTGATGGAAAGACCCGGAAGGTAATGGGCCGTGATGAGTTCAGACTGCTGCACTACGCTGGAGAGGTCAACTACAATGTCAATGGTATGTGTTGGACTGTGTCGTCTCATCTTCTCATTCAAACAGGGGAAGCTTGTTGTTGGTTTACATCATAAAATTGGGCAATTTATTTCTCTGCAAATTCTATGAAGGACAAAAAAATTTGAAAATTATAAATGAAGAAAAAAACTAAAGAAATACTTGAATGTATAAATAATTAAATGCTTATATTTAAGGTTTTTAGTTCCATATTTTTTTTTTTTTTAATCAACTATGCATGCTTTTGTAAATGTATATATTAATGTATATATTAATTTATTTACTTTTTTTTTTTTTACATATATTATTGCATTTCCTGATTTATTCATTTGTGTATTTATTTATTTATTTACTTAAATATTTCCACATTTATTTATTTATGTATTTCTGTGTTCTGAAATGTAAAAAGCTCAAGCTGAGCCGGTACTGAGTAGAGGAGTGGATTATTTCTGTCTGTTTAGTAAATTAAACCAATCCTGCTTCAGATTGGAATAAGGACCGCCCACTTAACTGACAGAATGAACACAGAAATAAATACATAATTAAAGTTGTAAATAAATAGATACACAAATAAATAAATCAGATGACTGTTCTAACACATCTGTAGTCAGTTTCTACATTTACATGATCTTTTTAAAATTCCAAATTATTTATTTGGAATAAAATAAATAGGAATTAAAGCCATTTCTTTTGTTTTTACATGGGAATCTTAATTCTGAATAATGGTTTCCATGGAAACAGGTGTATTCTGCTAGAGTTAATTAGGCTTTAAGAGCTGGAGGTACAGAGGGTTCTGATTGGACAGAACGGCCGCTTAACATCTGGATGTCTACTGGAAGAATACGATCACGTCCACTTCCTGTTTTGCATTCGTTTCAACTATCAACATGTTAGACCAGATACTACATGTGATTTTTGCATTTATGTTTGTGATAATTATCATGATGGGGTGAGGTGGAGATAGGACTCAGGTGCCCAGTTTTAAAGGGAAAATAATTTAATAAACTGAACCAAAATGAAAACACAGACAAAGACAGAGACTGAAACAGAACTAGAACCAAAGAAAACCTGGGGTTAGATCAGCCAGAGTCTGTGGTGGTGAAAGAAATGTCCAGGTTATGGTGAAAAGGGAACTGGCAGAGTGTCCCGGTCATGGAGGTGACAAACTAAATGGTCCTGCACCGGCAACTTCAAGCTGCTTTCCTTAAATACTGCAGATTGGCAATGACTTGCAGCTGCACGGTGCGGGCCAGGTGGATCTGGTGTGGATTTTGGGGAAAGGTTGTGGCAGGTTGTGACAATAATTATGATGCAGCAGCTCGACTGAATTAACAAAACAAATGCTGGTAGATCAGGAGCATGTGTAGAACCATATGGAATAATGTTAAAGAGGAATTAACTGTTTACATGACAGAGGAATTATCGAATTAGGAATTAAAAATGGGAATAACTACTGAATGATGTTTAATTCAGAATTGTAATTTTAAACTGGAATTAGGTCTTTACATGGTTCATCTAAAAGAGGAATTAACCTTTAAAAACTCCCATGTAAACAGGGCTAATGAAAGGTTAAAACCAAACATATTTGACTATTTCATTTTTTGACATTATAGTAGAAACCAAACTTTCCCGCCACTGGTGGTTGTGTAGTCGTCAACATCACCTTTATTCCCTTTAAATTGTTCCAGTAAATAAGGACACACATGAAGTCAGATCCAGCGTCAGTGTGACGTCTGCCCTCATCTCCTACATGTTTAGTGTTAAAGTGAATGGGGCGTAAAGGTCAGGCACGCAACAGTGATTTCCAAAGCTAAATACTAAATGGTTTTTGGTAAAATATAAAAATAAAATGTTACTTATATCATGTTAGCGTAAACAAAACTGATTTCCTTGTAAAATTTTTACCAACTGCACTGTCTGTTGTGTACAGAATGTTATTAATTTTGACTTATTTATGTTGTATTTACGTTAAACCAACTAAAAACACAGGACAGGTTAATATACTTCTGTCTTAATGTGAGAAATCAGCTCCTAAAATAATCTGAACACTTCAGCAAGTGTTCAAATGTGTTTATTTTGGGTTTTCACACACTGTAAACCTGAATGTTCAGAATAATTAAATATATTCAGTTGTGAATATTCAAAAGTTTCAGAAATAGTACTACTAACTTAAATGTATTCAGTTGCTGTAACATGTTCTTCTTATTAAATACTTCCAACTCATATATTTTATTAAAGGGAACTATTGTGGATATAAATGAACATAACTTAACAACATAGATGAGGTAAAACTGAGTGGAATTAAGTCATTAAATGCTGAGAATAAAACTGTACTGTTATTTATATTGTTTCAAAAAAGGATGTTTGAAAAAAATAAACTTAACTGATGTAGTAGATGATGAAATATAATTTCAGAACACTGTAAATAACCACTAATATATATTACACTAAAAAAATGTAAATCACAAAACACAATAATTTTATTCAGTGGCTGTGGTTCAGTTGGTAGAGTGGGTCGTCCAATGACTGAAGGGTCAGAGGTTCACGTCCCGGCTCTGTCTGTCCACATGTCCAATTGTCCTTGGACAAAGACACTGAACCCTGTCTTAGTCTCCCAGTAGGACTGACAGAACCTTAGAATACTAAATTATTAAGTACTGTTTTAATTTAAATATACTTTAATAAGCATCTATATTTTAAGTTCTGGAAACTTGTATCTGTACTGAAGTAGAAGTACAGCTACTTGTGTGAAAAAATACTCTAGTAAAAGTAGAAATATTGATTCAACTCCTTTACTGGAGTCCTTTTTTACAAGACAAGGTCCATGAAATAATTAATTAATAGTAGTTATTAGTTAAATAACTATATACATGTTTGAGTTATTTTGTTTTTATCTTAAATGAAATGGTATTTTAATGAATTGATGCCATTTAATAACACATTTATGCAGTTAGTTATAATTTTAATTAATTAATGACATATTTAATTGATCATTTAATGTTGTATTTATTTAATTTTGGCACTTTTAGTCCTCTTAAATTGGTTTTGTAGAGGTGTCTTTATTTTATTTCTTTCCAGAGCTATACTGTATATGAAAATAAAACTAGTCAAAACTAAACAGTAATTTTCTTCTTCAGGCTTTTTGGACAAGAACAATGACCTGCTCTTCAGAAACTTGAAAGAGGTCAGTATGTTTTCAACACAAAATGATGTTTTATATGATGATGTGATGTGGTCGAATGTTAAACGCTTTGTGTTTGTAGGTCATGTGTATGTCAGAGAACAAGATCCTCAACCAGTGTTTTGACAGAGAAGAACTGAGCGACAAGAAACGCCCTGAAACGGTGAGAAACGTCATTAGCCCCGCCCCCCAAAATATTTGAGCTTTCTGTTTGTTTGTTTGTTTGTTTGTAAGCAGTTTTACACAAAAACTACTGGACGAATTTCTTTGGAAATTTCAGGAAAGGTGCAAGGTGGTCCAGAATAGATCCCATTAAATTTTGGTGACTGTAGGTCAAAGGTCAAGGTCACAGTCACCAAAAATGTGCTTTCACAATAATGAGATATAGGGCAAATTAGAAATGTCCTTTTCATTCATGTATACTCAGTTTTACATATAGCTTCTTCACCATTGATGTGCATTCACATCAGAATCTCGAAGGACAAATTTGAGGTCAAAGGTCACAATAAAGGTAAAACGTGAATTATGGAGATAACTTTTGAAGTATTCATTTTACATTCTTCCAATCAACACCAGAATACTGGTCTATCAATTCTGCATCTTGTCTGCATAGATTTTGACCTATTGTTGACCCAAGAGGTTAAAGGTCACTGGGTCAATACCTAAAAACCTCAAACAGACTATAACAGGAAAAACCAGTGGAAACAGAAACTTAGCTACTACTGTTGACAGATAGGTTCCATCATGGCATCATGACCTTTGACCTTGAGCGACAATAGGAACTTTCCCACAGAGTAGTTCTTAGAACTATATATTCACAAGGGAACCTTTGGATTTGCATTCCAACAGAGCAGTAGGAACCACGGGAGGGGCCACTGTGATGCTAACGCTACAGTGATGTATTCTTTAAACACTAAATTCAACAATACAGACAGTGCTACTATAAACTAGAAAAGAGAATGAAGAGGCCACAGCATTTATGTTCTGTATCACAGGAATGTTAATCATGGTCAAATATAGTGTCTAATGTCAAGAATGGAGGAGTTTACAGAGAGTTAGGAGACAAAGAATCCAGCGGCAGGTGATACTGTATGTTAATGTCATAGCTCTAATCAATATCCCTATTAACCCAAAAACAGAACTGCCTCATCAGTTCCTTCATCACACTCTTTCTCTGAAGTTTTTTCATGATGCTACACAGACATTTTTAAAGATAGCGGTACTGCAAGATGTGGAAATGCATAAATAGGTGTGGTCTGGGCTCTACCAATCACCAAACACCTACATCATATAGTTCCTATAGAACTAAAAAAGACCCTGTCTGTGAGTAGGAGTGAAAAATGGTAAAATGTTCTGCACTTATATAGAGCTTTTCCACCTTCATGGTGCTCAAACCACTTTACATTAGGTCAGTCCTACTGGGGGCTTAAGTCAGGGTTCAGTGTCTTGCCAAAGGACACTTTGACATATGGACAGACAGAGCCGGGACACGAACCGCCAACCTCTCAGTCATTGGGCGACCCACTCTACCAACTGAACCACATCTTCTAAAAAATAATTAAAAGGTTTCCTACAGTGGGAAAGTTCTTGATGGGTCAAACCAATAGTCTCACATTTTTAGAGGGAGATGTCCATTAGGAGCTAAAATGTGTGCAGGGGGGGCGGGGTTTGTTGTGCCAAGCACCACTTGTTATTGTATATATTCCATCCTGACTTTTGACGTTATAAATGATGCTCTCATGCATATCTAGATATTTTCCCACAGCCAAACAACCACTGGTGTGTTTTTCACTTCTCTGTGTTGAGTGGGCTGATGGGGATTCTCTGCTGAGTCCCACTCAGTGAGGAATGCCCTTACACACACACACACACACACACACACTTGAACAGTAGCGTCACCAGTGGTCTACACTGGGCCCAGTGTTTCTTCTCCACTGGGCTGCCAGTCACATCAGTAGTCACTTCTCTGCTTGTGTTGCTCTTCTTACCTCATCATCATAATCAGAGTTTGTCGTTGCGTTCACACGCCTCAGTCACTGACCAGCTTCCATTGCCGTCCTTCTACCTGCTCATCCTCCACCCTCCTTAACCAGCTCTTCTTTCTCTTCTGGTTTTTCTGTGTCTGCTCTTCCAGGCAGCCACCCAGTTCAAGGCAAGTCTGGCTAAACTCATGGAGATCCTCATGTCCAAGGAGCCGTCGTACATTCGCTGCATCAAACCCAATGACTCCAAACAGTCGGGTAAGAAACATCCTGCTTTAGTTTTATGTGTACAGTAATAAAAGAAGGTGGATGTTATTGTTGGATATGTGACTGGGAATGGAACGTCTGAAATAAGGTTGAAACTGGGATTAGACTGATTATAAAAGTGTTTTAAGAATCAACCCCTTTTTATTTCAATTTAAAATATGTTAGACAAGGACAGTGAAAACAAAACATATACCACACATATATATATATATATATATATATATATATATATATATATATATATATATATATATACACACACACACACACACACACATTCATACTTAGCTAAACATATGACTTAGAATTAACCCTTAAAGTGGTTCATTCGACATTCAGGAACTTGAAGAAGTAATCATGATTTGATCGATCAATCGTATTTCTTGTCAAGTTTCTTGTCTCAGTTTCACTAAGAACTGAATCTATTTTTTATTTGCAAAACTGTTATATCCTGTTGTTGAGTACCCGAATATTTGAAGCACACGTTCATTATGAGGCTCCTTAAAAATGTGTATTTATTTATTTATTTATATTTATTTTTTGTATCATATATATATATATATATATATATATATATATATATATATATATATATATATATATATATACATCAAGCGAGAGAAACAGACAGATTTTGTCATATTATTTTATGTTTTCATATACTTATGCATGCTTTTCTTCTTCATAAAATGGAGGTTGACTGTAAGCTACTTGATACTATTATTATTATTATTATTATTATTATTATTATTATTATTATTATTATTATTATTATTATTATTATTATTATTATTATTATCATTATTATTATTATTATTATTATTATTATTATTATTATTATTATTATTATTATTATTATTATTATCCATTTAGGTGCTTACTTTATATTATTTTCTTCTTTTTCTTTCTTATCTACATTACAGTGAGCAAAAGTCATACCCGTTTTTGTTCAAAGAAAGAACAGTGTATTATGTATGGCAGATGTGCCGTCTGTTATCCCTCGACTGTTCTGAATAAAAATTAGCATAATAAAAGCTGCTGTAACAGTCATCACATCTACACAGTACACAAGAAAAAAAAACAAACATTTGTTTTGTGTGGAACAAAAATGAGCTGTGACAGGTCTGAAAGCTTTGTCAGCTTTAAACCACAGTTGTAGTCAAACCAGCAGCTCCACTCAGCTAATATTTCCCCATAAACATCATGTTAATCTCCCACTTTTGCTAATTCCAAGCCAAACAGTTTGTTTTCGTCTGCATTAGTGGCAGCAGCGTAACTCTCTGTGTGTTTGTCAGTTTATTGGCTCAGCCTTTGTTGGTCTGTACACTCGGCCTTTTGTTTGTTTCACACTGTTTCTCTGTCCTTTGTCACTCCTACTCCTGATGCTTAGCATTTACTGGTTTTCTCTGGTTCATTTTCTCCAACAGACTTGACATTTTTTTCCTGCTGGTTGACCTAACCCTGCTGTCCCCACCTTGTCCTCCTCCTCTTTACAGGTCGCTTTGATGAGGTGCTGATCCGTCACCAGGTCAAGTATCTGGGTCTGATGGAGAACCTGAGGGTGAGGAGGGCAGGCTTCGCTTACAGACGACGCTATGAGGTCTTCCTGCAGAGGTGATCAGCTGACTTCATTTATCTACCTGTAAAGTTCATTTCAGGAAAGGAGCTCAAATCCTTGACCTAAAACCACACATGCTACGTTTACATGATGTTTTTATTTTTATTCTGAATTATTTAATAGGAATAAAATAATTTGGATTTAAAGCAAACTCATTCGTGTTTACATGGACATGTTACTTCTGAATAAAGGTTTATATGGGAAATGGGTGTATTCCACTCTAATTAACCCTTTGGTGCATGGATTATGAGAAGCTTAGTCCAGATTTTTTAGTTCTTTATTCTTCTTTAGGCCTGAAAAAAAAAACAATGTGATTGAAATCTTTTTAATGAACCTATTTTTTGTGGAGTTATAAAACTCTCCATTCAGCTAAAAAACATGTGTTTAAGCTTTGAGCCAAAGAAACATGTATTAAAAATACAATATCCGAACACAATGAAATATTTTTTTTTAATGCAGTTATAGTTAAGAAGAAGAGAATAAAGAAAACTTTATTTATCTGTTTCTACATGGTATATGCCGTCAAGGAAAAAAAAGAGAAACTGTTAATTACAGTCTAATAATAAAAAGCAATTGATTTACAGGTAAAGATGTTAGTACAGATCAGGTATTAAGAACAGAACAGTTACAGTAATGATATGAACTGACTGATATGGAACTAAAACAAGTAAACCTATGAAAATACAAGAGAACAACTGTAGAAGAACTGTCCACTGGAGTGACCAGGATGTGTCAAAGGGTTAATTGGTCTTTAAGAGCTGGAGCTACAGAGGGTTCTGATGGGACAGAATGGTCTACTACAAGAAAATAATCGCATCCACTTCCTGTTTTTCTTTCATTTCAACTCTCAACTTGGAAGAACAGATACTACATGTGATTTTTGCATTTATTTTTGTGATAATTACAAAACAGCAGCTCAACCAAATTAATCATAGGAATCAACAAACTAATGCCAGCAGCAGAATATGTGCGTCATCATGATGAGACCAGGAGCATGTGCAGAACGACAGGAATAATGTTATGTTCAAAAATGACAGAGGAATTATTGAATTGGGAATTAGGATCGGAATAAACCAGTTACTTTATTTGGAATTAAGCTTAATTCAGAATAATCATTTCCAACTGGAATTAGCTGTTTGCATGATCATGTTAAAGAGGAATAAACATTTATTCTGAATTGTTGGGTTTTTTTGTTGTTGTTTGTTTGTTTGTTTGGGGTTTTTTGTGTTCTGTTTTGTTTTTTTGTATATATGTATATGTTTAGTACTTCAATTATTTATTATTATTATTATTATTATTATTATTATTATTATTATTATTATTATTATTATTATTATTATTATTATTATTATTATTATTATTATTATTATTATTATTATTGTTGTTGTTGCAAATTAAAATGCACATGTTTGAAATAAATCATTCAAATCAAAATCAAATCAAACAGGAATAAAAACTCCCATGTAAACAGGGCTAGTGTGATAGTCGTCAGTTTTGAAGTAGTAGTTCTACATTCAACACCTTGACCTCACTGACCTTATGTCCAAGAATGTAAGTGTTACACTGGTCACATTTCTTTTTCTTTACTCACTGAATAAGACTATAAATCAGCCATGGAACTGGTTTAGATGTCCTAGTGGTGTCCCTCACATGTCTTTTTGTCTTTATCTTTATCATTTTAATGTTCTTCTGTTCTGTTTCTGTTTTTGTGTAAAGCACCTTGAATTGTCCTGTACATGAAATGTTCTAAACAAATATATTTGCTTTGCCTTCCAGGTACAAGTCCCTGTGTCCAGAAACATGGCCTAACTGGCAGGGCAAACTGGCAGATGGAGTGGCCGTCCTGGTCAAACACCTGGGATACAAGCCTGAGGAGTACAAACTGGGCAGGTCAGCTCACAACACACACACTTACAAACACAGACATCTTAAAAGGGTATGTATATAACCGAATCCAGTCCTCGAGGGTCGGTGTCCTACATGTTTTAGATATGTCCCTCTTCCACATGATTCAGTTTGAAACTTTAGCAGTTAGATAGTAAAAAATAATTTAAATAATCAACAAAATGAACAAAAATGGCCAAAGTCATCGATAAAATGAACAAAAATGAGTAATAAACTGACAAAAATAATTATTAACATGAAGAAACTACGAAGAAATGTAGAAAAAAAAAAAAAAAAGAGCAACAAAATGAACAAAAACTTTGTGTCTTACTTTCTTCATGTTACTAATTACTTTGTTATTTTTGTTCATTTTGTTGCTTATTTTCATTCTTTTTACTGTGGAACTGCTAGTTAAAGGGTTAAAGTGTTAAACTGAATCATGTGGAAGACATGTAGGACACTGGCCCTCGAGGACTGAATTTGGACACCTCTGATTATAACCTGTACACTGAAAAATAGCAAACCTTTTCCATTTTGCATTTTCATGACACTAAACTCCATTTAATTTAAATTTCTCAGATCGAAAATCTTCATCCGTTTTCCAAAGACCCTGTTTGCTACTGAGGACGCATTAGAGACCAGGAAACACAGTCTTGGTGAGCGCTCATGACACACCCCCTCACACACATTTTACCTGATTCATTTTACCTATCGCTTACTGCAAAAACACATTTTTGGTGACTGTGACCTTTGACCTACACTCACCAAAATTTAATGGAATCTGTTCTGGACCACGTTGCTCCTTTCCTGTAAATATTCATGGTAATTGGTCAAACAGTTTTTGTGTAAAGCTGCTGACAAACAAACTGACAGACTCATTATTATTTATGAGTATTTATTATTATTTACAATGATGCCCTCAATAGAGGAGCATCATTTGTTTTTTTCAACAGTGCCAATGCTCGAGTTCCCACATTAATTTTTTTTATCTCTATTTAACCTTTCTTAAGTTATTTATCACAGTTTATTATCATATTATACTCTGTATTTTGTGTTTTTAAGTGAAAATCACATTTTAAATCACATTTAATCTGATTTGTCCGATCTCTTATCGTTGTGAAATCACATTTTTTGGTGACTGTGACCTTGTCCTTTGACCCACATTCACCAAAATTTAATGGGAGCTATTCTGGACCACCTTGTGCCTCTCCTGAAAATGTTATGGAAATTGGTCCAGTACTTTTTGTGTAAACCTGCTAACAAACAAACCAACATTTTAAAATGTGGTAAAATGTGAGATACATGTGGCATTAACAACTATGTGGTGTTTGAAATACTGGACTAAACCACTCAAAGTGATTGGCAATTATTCTTATTTTTCTTCTTGTCTTTCCATGAAGCTACTAAACTCCAGGCAGGATGGAGGGGCTACAGCCAAAGGTCCAAATTCCAAAAACTCAAAACTGCAGGTGAGAAACTTTTTTACTCTTACTTTTCATTGACATAAAGTATGTCCATAGAGTCTGCAGACACTCAGCCTTTATGAGTTAAATGTTTGTAATTCATCCTTTTTGTGATTCATCCTTTTTGTTATGTCCCACATCAGCTATTGCCATCCAGGCCTGGTGGAGAGGGATCCTGGCCAGGAGGAGAGCGCAGCGCAGGAGAGAGGCTGCTAACACCATCCGCAGGTATGACTGTGTGCTCTGAACCACTAACCTGAGCCACAACCCTGAGTTGTGTAAGGATGCAATGCAGATTTAAAGGAGAATTTGGTTGGATTTCAACAGAATGTGCTGAGAATCTCTTCCCTAAACTCATTGTCTTTTGCACTAGTATCCTCTTCTGGCCTATTTTATTCTATTCTATTGCATTCTATTTTGTACTATCAGGACATCCATGGTCGTGGTGCTCGGTGCCGCTTGTTTAATTGTTTATTTGTTGAATCTCTTTTTCTTTTGTGCTGGTTTGGTTCTCTCCTCTTTCTCGATCTATTTATTAATTTTGTTCCTATTGATGGACAGTTGGTGGTTGGGAGTAGCTCACCACCTTGCGGTGTTTAATTGCAATAGCACTGCCTGTTGGTTTCTGTCCCCGTTCGTCCTGTCCGTCCTGTCTGTCCTGTCCATCCTGTCCATCCTGTCCGTCCTGTCCGTCCTGTCCGTCCTGTCCGTCCTGTCCGTCCTGTCCATCCTGTCCGTCCTGTCCAGTCTTTGTTTCCCCCACACATCACTGAGATGTAGCACTGTCCTCCCTGGCTTATAATGGAGAGTTCTAATGGGGGATGTCTGCTCAGCTTTTGGGGAGGACCAGTGATGGTCACACACATGCACTAAATATTGGAGGATTTGGCTATATGCTAACAGCTATCCTCTTCAGCCTTTAAGACACTTGCAGTTTTAATGTCTTTCTTTCTTTCGTTCGTTCTTTCAGCTCAGTGAAGCACTTTACTGTCTGTGCTCACCGAGTGCTTTTCTACTTAGTATATGTTAAGATGTTTAAACCCAATGACAAACTAGAAAAGCAGAGAGTGGTGCTTGGAGAGTGCTTCTCACCACTCACTAACCGACCCAAATGAATCCTTTCTACAAGTGCCGGTCCACCCCAACCTACCAAATGACACACACACATGCCCCCCTCCTGCACCGATCACCACCAAAATGTAATAATTTGTTCCTTCCTCCAGTATCAACATTTCCTGAAAATTTCAGCCAAATCCATCCATACTTTTTGAGTTATCTTGTTGATAGACAAACAAACAGATAAACATAACTGTGCTGTTCTTTGGCAGAGTTCATCTGCCCTCTGGATTTGTTGTCCTGTTTATTCAACAACTGTCAGGTTTGGATCAAAAATTTATTACGTCAAGATGTGAGCAACAAATGAATGTTGACATCCACTCAAATTCTCCTTCAACCAACATTCACAGACAATTTAACCTGAGTATCCAAAGACATTTGATTAAAATATAATATTAAAGATTATATTTTATTATAAAGACATCGTGGTGTTGTACTTACTGTGAAACTTTTACATCTGTTTCTGAACCATTTGTCATTTTTTTTCTCAACTCAGGTTCATCAAGGGGTTCATCTACCGCCACAAGGAACGCTGTCCAGAGAATGAGTATTTCTTGGATTATGTGCGCTACTCATTCCTCATGAAGCTGCACAGGAACCTGCCAAAGAATGTACTGGACAAGAGCTGGCCAACTCCACCAGCCGCACTTGTTGAGGTGGGAAATAAATGATGTGCGTAGAGATTAGAATTTGATGAGGAGATAAAGCGTTATGACCAATGTAGCACACAGCTTCTAAAGGAAATGGAAAAATCCAGTCCATATTAACAATGAAAATATATTCAGTGGAAGTCAGAGAAAAATGTCAATATTTCCAGCTTTGGTTTTTTTGCATCAGAAGCAGCATGAAACACAAAGCAGTATCAGTATGATCCTTTTTGTGGCCCAAAATAATTAAATAAAATGAATAATTAAAAAGTAATTAATTAATGAGTAAATAAAAAAGACAAATAAATAAAATAAATGCATACAGTAAAATGTTAAATGAATGAAAATTAATTAATAAAAATAAAAAATATATAATTAAAATAAATAAATAATAAAATATATATATATATATATATATACAAATAAATAAAAAATAAAACAAGAGTAATTGCAGGACCTGTGATGTGACTATCACACACACATACATTGTGATATCGATGCTCAAACAATATTGTACAGCTCTAGTAAACACTTAACTGGAGTTTGAGAACTCTCATGTTACATGTGCAGCAAGAAAATCACATTATTGTTGGACTATCAATACACTTTATATATAATATCCTGAAAAAGTGCATGGATAGTACAAAAAATAAATATATATGTATATATATATATATATATATATATATATATATATATATATATATATTTGTGTGTGTGTGTGTGTATGTATTATATATATGTGTATGTATGTATTATATATATATGTGTGTATATGTATTTATTATATATATATATATATATATATATATATATATATATATATATATATATATATATATATATATATATATATATATATTTGTGTGTGTGTGTGTGTGTGTATGTATTATATATATGTGTATGTATGTATTATATATATATGTGTGTATATGTATTTATTATATATATATATATATATATATATATATATATATATATATATATATATATATATATATATGTATTATTGTTTGGTACAATAGGGGTGGGAGATGATACGGTTTTTTTTTTGTTTTTTTTTACTTCTTCCCACTCCCTTTTGAATGTATTACTTGCTTGTTTTTATTTATGCTAGATTGTCTTTGTCTTATTTTATCAATTATTGGCTTTTGAAAGATCAAATGTTTTTGTGTTTGACATATTCGAAATAAAATGATAAAAAAGAAAAGGAAACTATATTTATATATATATATATATATATATATATATATACCGTATATATATATATATACCGTATATATATATATATATATATATATATATATATATATATATATATATATATATATATATATATATATATATATATTTTGTTGGACTATCGATGCACTTTTTCAGGATATTCAAATTTTCTGTGTAGTACCTGTATATACATATACATATACATTCAAGATTCAAGATTCAAGATGTCTTTATTGTCACTGAGCATTTGCATGTCAGTGAAATTTTCAGTGCAGCCCCCGTGTAAAGATAACAAAATGAAACAAGATAAACCAACTGGCATGCAATAAAAACAGAATAAAATAAGATAAAATAAAAATAAATAAATAAAAATAAATACATAAAATGAAATGAGTAAATAAAATGAGATAAATACATATACATATACATATACATATACATATACATATACATATACATATACATATACATATACATATACAAACATACATACTAACTAACTTTTCTTCAGATGACCATACAGTACATTAGTTTGAAGCTAAAGTCCACCAGGTTCTTTACTTTTAAACAATACTGTTCTTTTAATTAACCCTCTAGTGTCTCTGTTTTCAGGCATCGGAACATTTGCGGAAGCTGTGCATGCAGAACATGGTGTGGAACTACTGCAAGAAAATCAGTCCTGAGTGGAAACATCAGGTGAATATACAGTTGTGTTCCCTTCAGTACACTGGAGATTTTAAATGAAGTGTCTGGTTCAGAGGTGTCAAATATGTGGCTCAGGGGCCAAAATCAGCCCTCCAATAAGTCCAGTCTGGACTCTGGGATGAATTTATGAAATGCAAAAATTACATAAGATACACAGAATTATTTGACATCAATTCAATTTGAAATGGATCAGACCATAATCATAATAAACAATAAATTATATATTAAAAAAAACAGAAATTCTCTTCTTTGTTTTAGTGTAAAAAAGGAATTAATTCATGAACTAATTCATAAAAAAGAGTAGCCTGTTACAAAAAATGTTTTACCAATATTTTGAGTGTTAGTAAATGTATATATTTGTAAACCCACTGTTATCTTTAAGGTGCACATGTATAAATGATAAACTAAAGCACAATATTGTTAATATCACTCTTATTTGTCTTAATAATTAGATATAAACATTTTCATCATGGAATTTCACTATTTTTACTCAAAAACATAGAGAAAACTTTGGATTTAACATTATTTATACATTTTTATTCTATTATTTCTATTATTTTACTGGTCAGACCCACTTCATAGCATATTAGTCTGAATGTGGCCCCTGCTCTAGCTTTTGATTATTTCATTGTTGTCATTTCTCTTTTGGCAGTTGGAGCAAAAAATGATCGCTAGTGAGATCTTCAAGGACAAGAAGGACAACTACCCACAGAGTGTGTCCAAGCTGTTTGTCAGCACAAGACTCAGTAAGACTCACATACTTTTTCTGTATGCAAAACTTCCACAGGTGTTAGTCTGATTATTACATTTTAGAAGTTTCATTTACATTTAGTATTTTTAAAATCCTTCATATTCTTCTTATCTTTTATTAAGGACGGATGTGAAATAAACTCTGACATGATAATATTCTTAACCCTCAGGTATCCAGGTGTTGTGTTGAAAATGTTCATATTATTTTGTTGGGGGTTTTTGTGCATCAAAAATATAGTGGCATCATGCTCAGTACGGATCATTTTTGCCCCCCCCCCCAAGAAAAGGTTTACATTATAAATGCCACATTTAAAGGGTTAAAGGTGTTACAATTATTGAGTATTTGCTTTTAACTCTTACATTTTTTTCTATTTCATCAACTTTAGCTGTAAATAAAAAAATACCAAAGTCTATGAATTTTTCTTTTTTTTCCACATTATTCCGTAAGTGTGATTTATTTATTTATTTTTTATTTTTTTTTTGCACACTTGGTGCATTTCTGAGAGGAACACCAGATGGTTAAATGGTTTGAATAGGTCTTAAACAAAATACAGACATGCTGATATTGTGTTTTATATTAAACATTTTAAGATATGACAATAAAACTTGTGTTTTTACAGATGGAGAAGACATTAACCCCAAAGTGCTTCAGACTCTGGGCAGCGAGAAGATGAAGGTGAGTAGAGTTTGATGTAAATGGATATTTTTCCTCCACTGTTAGTGGTGTGTTAACGTTAATTAGTCTAGCATATAGGATGTTAAAATAATGAGATAGACGCTAGTTTAGACTTGTTTTTTTATTTGCTTTTATTCTGCTGTTATTGTTGATATTTCTATATAGAGGTTTTTATATACATCCTTTTACTTTTTGTGGTTATTTTTCTAGAATAAAGGACAACTTGTTTATTTCATATTTTTTAAAATGTTTGTCTATTCAAATTAGAGCTGCACGATATTAGAAAAAACTGACATTGCATTTTTTTTTTAACCTGTGATATATATTGTGATATGAAAAAAATACTCAGGAGTATATAACAGCTGTGTGGTGCCGACACAAATGATCAAACAGATTAGTGATCGACATAGAACATACTTTTCAGTATCATCGTTCTTGTAGCTGAAATAATTAAATAAAGTTAATAAATGTAAATAAAAAACTAAATTCATTCATTCATTTGAATTAAAAATAAAATTAAAATAAAACAAAAATGAATGAATAAATTATAAATAAATAAACACATTTTGTTATTATATACATATATATATATATATATATATATATATATATATATATATATATATATATATATATATATATATAAATAAATAAAAATAATAATCAATGCAGGACCAGCTATGTGACTATTGCACACATGTATAATGTGATGTCAATGCTCAAACAAAATATTGTGCAGCTCTAATTCAAATACAGTAGTAGCTGAATTTAAAAAATGTATTCGTTCCAGAAGTGGTTTCGCAATGTCATTTTTTTTTCCATAAGTAGAGTCACATTTTACACGTAAAAAAAAGGCCTGATTCGTTCCAAGGCCTCCAACAATACCCTTTAAACCCTTTAAAAATGATAAAGTATACCAATTTTGTATGAAATATGTGTTAAAAGTAAAGGAAAGTGATTTATTAAACCATTAAAATGAACAAGACATGCAAATAATTTATATACCATAATGGTTGTTTTAATTGCCATCACTGCTTTTTGCCTGTTTGGTCCACGTTCACCTTCGGCAGTTCTTGCTGACGGACCGGGAATCACTTTCAGAGTCATGTTCTTTGGGCCCATGATGAATAACAAATAATAACGTCGCAATGAGCACACTGGAAAAATTCACCAAACAACAGTAAAGGTGCTTCCACACTGACCGCTGTCAGAACTCTGTGACGAATGAGGGTCGAAGGCACATGAAAAGCATCATGGGTAGCTCCCTCTTAGCCAATGGGAGGCCAGATAGCAAATAGGATGCTACATACAAGTGTACAGTACACATATATTTACGTACAGTATGTACAGTACTGTATTTCAGGGGTTTAGTTTTGTAACATGAATTTTCTTTTGTTATTCAAAGACAAAACACTTACATAAAGGTGTTTCGTAACTTCGATTATTCATCAGTTCATCAGTAAATTGAGGTATTACTGTGATCATTTAATCAAATGGAAGAAAATAATAACTGTAACCTTAATGTGGTTGTGCTCTCAGTATGCAGTACCAGTCACCAAATATGACAGGAAAGGCTACAAGGCTCGTCCTCGCCAGCTGTTACTGACCAGCAGCAGCGCCATGATTATAGAAGAGGCCAAACTCAAGCAGCGCATCGACTATGGAGGACTGAAAGGTCAGAGGTCAACTGTTGAAGTTAGCATTTGTTGTGAAGATGTGTTCTTTATTGCAGAGCATTGTGGGAAGTGTATTAAAGTGGTGTTTCCTGTGCAGGTATTTCAGTCAGCTCTCTGAGTGATGGTCTGTTTGTTCTGCACGTGCCCAGTGACGACAACAAGCAGAAGGTAAAGATAAGCAAGGTTAGGCCGAATTAAACAGGGGCTGTCGGATAGTGAGCCCCTCCCCTAAAAGAACTGAAACGCAACTATACATTTTTAGAAAAATCTTTATTTTTTATGTTTTTCTTTTTCTTTTTTTTTTCATTTAGTAATTTTATTTCAAATATGTCAGGCACAAAAACATTTGATCTTTCAAAACCCAATAATTGATAAAATAACAAGACAAAGAAAATATAGAATAAATTAAAAATAAGAAGGCAAGCAACATATTCGAGAGGGAGTGGGACTAAGTAAAAAAAAACAAAAAAACTATTATCTCCCACCCATATTGTACCAAACAATACTACAAATGCCAAAATATATATAAATCTATTCTGGTTGGTTTATCAAAATGATACAAAAATATAAATAATATAAATACAAAATATCTTATAATATATATTACTATGTCTTTACACCTGTACACTCATATACACCTGTACACATATACTATCATTTTTGAAATTATATGCTCTATATCTTTACATCTGCCTATACCTTCATATACACCCATATACATATATACACACATATCCACATATATATGTACATACATATATATATATATATATATATATATATATATATATATATATATATATATATATATATGTATATATGTATATGTATATGTGAGAACCTTAGTGAAGTGTTTTTCAAGTGTTTTTATTCTTCTTTAGGCCTGAAAAAAAAACAATGTGATTTAAAAAAAATTTTAATGAACCCATTTTTTTATGGAGTCACAAAAACATCCACTCATCTGGAAAACGTGTGTTTAAGCTTTGAACCAAAGGAACATGTATTTAAAACACAGTATCAGAACACTATGAAATGAAAATGTTTTAATGTAATTTTGTGTTTAAGAAGAGACTGTTAATTCCAGACTAATAATAAAAAGCTATTGATTTACAGGTAAACATGTTAGTGCAGATCAGGTATTAAGAACAGACCAGTAACAATAATGATATAAACTGACTGATATGGAACTAAAACAACAAATCCCATGAATATACAAGAGAACAACTGTATAATAACTGTCCACTGGAGTGACCATGATGTGTCAAAGGGTTAACCATATTTTTTTTAAAACATATTAAACATCATTATCTTCATTTCTAAACATGCTTAAATATTTTTTTTGAACATATGGTATTTTTAACATGTTTTTAAACCTAATTTTAACATTTGAAAACCACTGCATTAAAATGTTAATCCACCACAGAATCATCAGGTATCATTAATGCATTCATAACATGTGTTCTGCTTGTTTCCTCACAGGGGGATGTGGTTCTACAGAGCGACCATGTGATTGAGACCTTGACTAAGATCGCCATCTGTGCTGATAAAATGAATAGCATCAACATCAACCAGGGCAGGTGAGGAGCACTGGACCATAAATACATCCCTGAATCACAAATGGTCCCTCTGGTGTATGGGAACTACCGTATTATCTGGACTATAAGATGCTACTTTTCGCGTAGGTTTTGAACCATGTGGATTTTTCTTCCACCACTAGGGGCGCTCTAACCAGAATTAGAATCAAAACTACGAAGACAAATCTATGCAAAGAAGAATACGCTGCTTTTTCTTTAGACAAATTAGCAACTGTTAATTATTTTTCAAATCCAGAGACAGATGTGACAAAGTGTTTGTGAGGTTGCTCAACTGTGACACAGAAGAAGACGACTTCATGGGTTTCAGTGAAGATAATTAAAGTGATTTATAATTTAAAACACGAGAGAAATGAAGATAAATACAGTAAATACTGGTTATTTTCCTCTTGGTTCTGTTGTGTTTTAATCTGTTTTAATTACTGCTGTGTTAAAAGTCACTGTTAAGAAAAAAATCTGTTCAGGTACAAACATGTAACTACATTTACAGTTTAAAATACTTCTATACATGCAGTAAATATATGATATTTCAACATAGATATCTGCGGCTTATAACCCGGTGCGCATTGCATATGTTTTTTTTATATTTTTAAAAATACAGTGGATGCGGCTTATAGTCCAGAAAATACGGTAGACATAAAAAAAAAAAAAAAACAGAAACCTCTCAGTATGTTTACATGCACTTAGATCATTTCAAATTATTGCCATGGGCACCGTCCACATAAACATTTTCGACTGAATCCGATATGATTTGTTATCATTTGGGCCTCGCGTTCACACAGCACCGGCATTTTGGGTGTCGCAAAATGATATCTTTTGAGTACGGATTCCAGAGTGGAAAGATTGTCATGGACAGGTGGAACACAGTGAACACTTGTCACCTACATCACAACCACATGACCAGTGTTGGGTATAATTACTTTTGAAAGTAATCTGTTACATTACTACCTATGAGCAAATTTGGAAAGTAACTCAGTAAAAGTACTTAATTACTGTACTTTAGTAGATTTTTAGTTACTTTACTTTATTTGAGTATTACATTTATATAAATATTTGTACTTTATACTCTTTACATTTATATAAATATTTGTACTTTATACTCTTTACATTTATATAAATATTTGTACTTTATACTCTTTACATTTATATAAATATATGTACTTTATACTCTTTACATTTATATAAATATTTGTACTTTATACTCTTTAAATTTATATAAATATTTGTACTTTATACTCTTTACATTTATATAAATATTTGTACTTTATACTCTTTACATTTATATAAATATTTGTACTTTATACTCTTTACATTTATATAAATATTTGTACTTTATACTCTTTACATTTATATAAATATTTGTACTTTATACTCTTTACATTTATATAAATATATGTACTTTATACTCTTTACATTTATATAAATATTTGTACTTTATACTCTTTACATTTATATTATATAAATATTTGTACTTTATACTCTTTACATTTATATAAATATTTGTACTTTATGCTCTTTACATTTATATAAATATTTGTACTTTATACTCTTTACATTTATATAAATATTTGTACTTTATACTCTTTACATTTATATAAATATTTGTACTTTATACTCTTTACATTTATATAAATATTTGTACTTTATGCTCTTTACATTTATATAAATATTTGTACTTTATACTCTTTACATTTATATAATTATTTGTACTTTATACTCTTTACATTTATATAAATATTTGTACTTTATACTCTTTACATTTATATAAATATTTGTACTTTATACTCTTTAAATTTATATAAATATTTGTACTTTATACTCTTTAAATTTATATAAATATTTGTACTTTATACTCTTTACATTTATATAAATATTTGTACTTTATACTCTTTACATTTATATAAATATTTGTACTTTATACTCTTTACATTTATATAAATATTTGTACTTTATACTCTTTACATTTATATAAATATTTGTACTTTATACTCTTTACATTCTCAGAATAGACTTGTTACTTTTTCAAACTAAACAGATGTGACAGTATTAAAAACAACTGGCTTCAGAGACAAAATAAGTGGAGGAGAGAAATTGTAACTTTATATATTATAGTTATATGACGATTATCTCACAATTTAGATTTTTTTTCTCATAATTGTGACTTTTAATTTCACAATGTGTGACTTTTTTTTTTCTTTTTTCCTAAATGTCCTGCCCGTACCCACAACGCTGAGTAACTGTGACCTGATCAAACACAATTTCTACACAGTAACTCAATTTTAAAGACTTTATTTTTTGCGCCCGCCCTCTGACTTTATACTTCACTGTGATTCGTCGGCCAGTTTCAGCCAAAAGTTACATTAAGCATAACTAGACTACTACAGTAGTACATAAGATGTGCTGCCACTATGGGCATCTAGCATGGCTAGGCTAGTATGTTTGTCTATTTTGTAGGAAATTTGAGTCGAAAAAAAAGAGAGCGAGTCACAGTCCACCCACATCAAATTTTTTAATCATGATTAATCCAAAGCAACCCTGCAATTAATCTGGTTAAAAATGTAAATCATTTAACATCCCTAATTTTTGCACTATTTTGTTCTGAGTGTGTAAGTGGGTGTTTTCTGTTCCTGCAGTATAAAGTTTCTAGTGGGACAGGGGAAAGAAGGGATCATTGACTTCACACCTGGATCAGAACTACTGGTGGCCAAAGCAAAGAACGGACATTTGTCTGTGGTGAGTCTACATTTATACATTTATGTCATCAGTAAATTAAGTGTAGAGAAATACTGGACTTTAACTGAATCATACAGAGGATAGTAAATGAAATGAAATGAATTAATCAGAAAAGCTTAAATGCAGAGTAGTATCTTTCAGGTGACCCCACATAGGGTCCTGAGCCCCAGGTTGAAAAACACTTAGCCGCATGAGGCCCAGTAACGCATTTTTGTGATGTCACAGACACGACCTGATGAAGAAATAAACTGATTAATCAGCGGCTTATGTTTCGCTTCATACTCATTCTTTACATTAATTTATTCTATTTATTATATTGACTTAAATCATCTGTTCAACAGTTGTTCAGTGTCTAATAAAATCAAAGATGTTGCATTTCCAGCAATAACTACAGTTGTTTTTTTTGGGGGGGGGGTGATATCACCTGAATAATGTTGAGGTGATATCATGAGGTGATATAATGTTGTTGTTTGTTGTTTTGTACCTGATGTAGAGTTGAATTAAAGCAGTAGAGGGCAGCAAAGATATTATTTTCAGCTGCAATGAAGATGGTTTTTTTAAGATGTAATGTTGACATTTTTATTATCAAGGATGATGCATCCTCCTGAGACCCAGAAAAGAATTTAAAAAAAAATATAAATATATATATATATATATATATATATATATATATATATATATATATATATATATATATATATATATATATATATATATATATATATATAGTCTCAGGGGTTAAAGGGTTGAGAACTAAACCACACAAAAGCTTAAAACCACCAAAACCAGAACAGTGCATAAGTTATTTTTAATGTTTTCTTACACATAATGTAATCTTTTAATGAAAATGTCAAATCAGCCTTTTGACCTCTCCTTTTTGCTTTAATTTAATTAATTTAATTAATCTATTTAATTTAATTTAACCTATTTATTTATGTATTATTATTATTATTGTTGTTGTTGTTGTTAATGATATTATTATCATTATTATTATTATTATTATTACATTTATTAATTAATTAATTTATTATTATTATTATTATTGTTTTTGTTGTTAATGATAATAATAATTGTATTTTTGTTGTTTTTATTATTATTATTATTATTATTACATCTATTTATTTATTTTACCCTCTCACATAGTGTTATTTTTTCTCGTAGACGGCTCCCAGACTGAACTCCAGATGATGGCCACTCTGACCACACCCACCGGGGGGGCCTACGTCCTCATTAACCCCTCCCATCCTCCAATCACGTGACCGCAGACTTCGCTCTGCTTAAGCCAATCAGATGCCAGCTGTCTTTACAACAGCTGGCATGTGCTTCCAATTTTTAAAAAACCAACAAAACAAAAAAATTTTAAATCCAGCAAAGCTAATTGATATATTTATGTTTCTATATTATATTTTTGGGATTAATACTGTTGCTGTTTGAATATTCTGATTTTATATATAAGGCCAAGGAATAACAAATATGTCGGTGCACTTTTCTTGCACCCTGCATGTTTATTGTGCTTTATTTGGGAACATGACCAAGAAAATCATGACAGAATTGGAGACAACGATGAGAAGAAAGGGATTGTGGTTGATAAAAATCAGGGTTAGTTATTGCCTGCTGCCTTTGCTCTGCTTTGTAATCAGTGCAATTGTGTTCCTCACACTACTCTTTTTGTTTTTTCTAACCGGGGCTAATTGTTTGTTATAAAAGCATGGAGGTATGGAGCGATTTTTGGGACAAAATTAAGCGTATACACTGAAAAGTATGTGTATATTTGGGATGTGCATGTGTCTTTGGTTGTAGTTGAGCATGAAATAAATAATTGCAAACTCTAAAACAGGGGTCTCAAACATGCAGCCCAAGATTCAGATGTGTTGTGCAGTAGTTCCACAGTCAAGGCTGTGGAACTCATTTTAGTTCAGGTTCCACATCCAGACCATTATCTCGAGTCAAATAACATAAAAACCTATATTAAAAAATTATAAATAGATATTTTCTTCTAGATTTGATGTGAAAAAATTTGATTTTATACTGATAATGACAACTTCAAATTCTTACCTTTGTTTTAGTTTTAGAAAAATAATGTGAAAATATGGAAACTTTTACATTTACAAACTATAATGTAACAATAAAATGTGAAAAATTCGAACAACTGTGAACGAATACGAAGAAAATGGTCAAAAATACGCCATTGCTTACGTCATCACATCACAGGCATTACCTATTGAACACAGAAAACCGATCGAATTCAAACCATCACCAAAAGTGTAAGCCTACCTGACTTCGGTCGCCATGACGATTGTAAACAAAGACTGTTTCCGTCCTTCTTTGTCTTCAGTGTAAATGTGTAAAATGGTAAATGACTGCACTTAGATGTGCTGTTCCAAGTACTTTACATGAGCCTCACACTCACACATCAGTAGGTTTCTAAGGTTCTGTTAGTCCTACTGGGAGACTAAGGGTTCAGTGTCTTTGTCTAAGGACACTTTGACATGTGGACAGACAGAGCCGGGGACCCTTCAGTCATTGGACGACCTGCTCTACCAACTGAACCACAACTACCAAAGATGTATAGTCTTGATATTGATCGACTTTTCTTCTGTTGATGATGTATATTTGATCACTTTCTTCCATCTGAGAAATTTATATTCGTACTGAAGACAGTGTACTCGTAACTTTTAATTTCATAAATGTAATTTGTTGATGTCGTAACTTTTCGATTCATATTTGGACAAATATCAAACACACAACACATGAGTACAAATGGACTCATGTGTTGTATTTTATGCTCAATTACAACCACAGACACATGCATATCCCTAATATTCACAGGTTACTTTACTGTGAATACGCTTCATTTTGTCCCAAATATCGCTCCATATGGAGGTTTCTAGAACAAAGCTGTCGGTATGTAGGCATTCTGTTGACAGGTGCAGGGATGAGGAGGAACAACCTTTCTCCAAATTAGACACAACAATTGGGTGTAGTACTGTATGTATATATATATATGTATATATATATATATATATATATATGTATATATATATGTATATATATATGTATATGTATATATATGTATGTGTATATATATATATATATATATATATATATATACATACATATATATACATATATATATATATATGTATATATATATATATATATATATATATATACATACATATATATACATATATATATATGTATAGTTTGAGGCAGATTTAGTAAATAAACTAATCATGAGGGAAGAAGAATGCAGTCAATTTGAAGGAAGTGAAGAATGTGAGGAAAAGGCAAAAGAAAGAGCAAAGAAAGAACAGATGAATGGATGCAGCGTTGATCGTCCAGGTCCTTGTGCCTTTCTATTGACTAATTCACAGGTGTCAAACATAAGCCCAGGGGGCCAAATGCGGGCCATCAAAGAGGCCAATCTGGCCCATAGGATGAATAACAATGAAGATATTAACAGTGTAAAAATTATTTTAATTCCAGTTCTACATACAGAATAATTAGATCTCAATTGGGTCACAGCAGTAAAATATGATCATAATTAGCTATAAATAATAAAAACTGCAGATTTTATCTGTGTTTTAGCGTAAAAACCGTAAACTGACATGAGAATTTATATTAACAAACTATCCATTTACAAAAAAAATGTGAATAACCTGAACAAATAAGAGAAACCTGAAATGTCTTAAGAGAAGTAAGTGTAATTATAGCACTATTCTGCTTGTCACTAAGTATTTTGTGTATTTGTAATTGTAATGTAAGCTGTAATTGAGGCAAATGGAGACAAAATCTGATTAAAATTGCACTGTTTTGTTTTCTTGAAACATGTCAACTTGTTGATGTTATTCACATTTTGAGGGAAACATGACAGATGTTAACATTATCATAATTTAATACTACTATTTTCACCTTTATTATTTTATTAGTCTGGCCATTTTGACATCATATTGGGCTGAATGTTGCCCCTGAACTAAAATGACTTTGGTCTAATTAATCCATTCATATGGTTGTGAAAACTGACACCATGAAAACACTCAGTTCATAGAAATCACTGTACAGTTTGTCAAAACTTGCAGCTCTTGTTTCTGAAAACATGTAACATGCTCTAACATGACTGGACGCCCCAGCATCGCTTTGTGTAAGTGACTTCATTTCATCATCACCCTCCCTCCCATTGCTTCTGTTTTGTTTGTCAAAGCCTCATCTATTACCTGAGTGTTGGATTTGTCGGAGAAAAATATCCGTCTGTACAGTTGTACAGTTTTGAAAACATCCTTAAGACTAGAATATGAGACTAAATTCATTTTGTTGATAGTGTAGCAGTCAATTTTGGTTGTGCTGTGTATTATCTAAATGTTTGGCATCTCACACTGACCTTTTTTTAAAGAAACGGTTATTTGTTTTTTGGGCTATGGGCTATCAAATGAGGCTACAGCTAGCAGTTAGCAACATAGCTTACCATAAAGAGAAATCTGAGGTTTGTTGACCTGAATTTAACTAAAGAATCACCTTTAATATTGTGTTTAACTTATGATTTCTCATTTTCATAGGTGGTAAAAGTACTAACATTCTGTACTTAAGTAGAAGTACATCTAGGCTAATTGTGTGGAAAAATACTTTGGAGAAGTACTGATTCAACTCCTTTATTGAAATAAAAGTAAAAGAAATAAAAAGTGCAACTTCTAAATTGTAATGAAATAAAACAGCTTTAAAACTGCATTTTTATTTGTTTTTGCTATGGATGAAACAATACTTATTTAACCAGGAAAAATCATAAAAGTTTCAAAAGTATCTAAAAATAAAACCTTTAAAACTGACTTATTGTGTAGATATTTGGTCAGGTAACGCTACTCAGTTTTGTGAGTATGGACTGGAAATTAAGGAAAATAGATAAAAAAAATTCATCATTATGAGGAAAAAAAGCACAATTATGAGGTCAAAAGTCCAAATTATGATATAAAGTCATAAATATGAAATAATAAAAGCCTAATTAGGAAAAAAAAAAAGGGAGAAATGGTGAGATAAAAAAAAATTTAATTATCAGGTAAATTCCTAAATATGAGATAAGAAATACATAATTCTAAGAAAAAGTAGAAATTGCGAGATAAGAAATTCATAATTATGAGGAAAAAGTTTAAAAAGTCAGACTTATGAGATAAAATAAATAATAACAATTGTGAGATAAAAAGTCACAATCATAAGATAAGTCATAATTATGAACAAATGTATGGAGGAAAAGTAAAACGTTACCAGAAAAATAAATACTGAAGTACAGAAATGAAGTACTTAATTACTTCCTGCTTGTGTTTTTTAAGCAAAGAGCTTTAAAAAAAAATGATTTGGTTTAATGCAGTACTGTTTATAGTACTGTTGTGCTCTTCTTTCTGCTAAGCTCAGCTGTTTGCTAGCTGTAGCCATATAGTAATGAGTGTCATCTGAATCTACTCAGTCGAACTGCACAAAAACATCTTACCACTGAAACTCTGAAACTGTTGAAGTAATCCCTTTGACTCCAGAAAGAGTTCCTGCTTTTGTCACAGCTAAAAAAAAAAAAAAAAAGATAATGATTAAATATGATTATATTCTACTTGACCCCTTAATGCCTACTGTTGCAAATATGCAACATACCCCAAAAAATATTTCAATGGTATGCACTATAGTCAAATTAATTATCTCCACTTTTATTTTAGGGATCTGAAATTATTACAATTTTAATCAGATTAATCATAGGGTTGGTATGGATTAATTTTCATTAATCGTGATTAAAACAGTTTATTTTGGTCAACTGTTTTGTCATACTTTTTTTTTGCAATTGTACTAAAATTTCCCACAAAATACACAAAGAATTTGGAGAAAAACATGTTAAAATTCAGCACGAAAACCTAACAGAAAAAAGCAATGACAAATCCAAAACATATTTTCAAAAACAGAAAAATAACACCCAAAAATGTGCTCAAATATCCAAAACATGTGCAAAAATATGGAATGTGTGTAGAATTTTTAATCAAATATGATGATGTGTTAGTTTTATGTATATATGAGGGCTGTCAAATGATTCAAATGTGTAATCAGATTAATCACAGGGATTAATCATATTTGGATTAATCACGATCACTTTATGTTGGTCAACTGTTCTGTCTTTTGATTCTTTTGTACTCAAGTTTACCATAAAATACACTAAGAAACAAATAAAATGTGAAGAAAAAAAATATACAAAATGTGCTAAAATTCACCAAAAAATCAAATAAAGAATAAAAAACACAAAAAAGCAATAACATTTTTCAAAACTCTTCTAAAACACAGAGGAAAAAAACATCAAAAAAAAAGGTAAATTATCCAAAACATGCAAAAAATATCAATATATATGCAGTTAACATTTTTATTCAACAACTTCAACAGTTTCAACAAAACCAACTGTTCTATTTAATTGCATTAAAATGTTTTAATCTGATTAATCATGATGATGATGATGATAGTCGACTGGTTTGTCTTAGGTTTTTTTTTTGCCACAAAAGACACAAAGAAACACAAAAATGTGTTGAAAAACATGTTAAAATCCAGTAAAATTAACAAAAAAAAAAAATATGCGATGAAAAATATAAAACATACATCTTAAAAAACATCCAAAAATGTTGTAAAATATACAAAACACCACAAAAATAATCCAAATGTTTGATCAAATTAAATATGATGTTGAATTAATGTGTTAATTTTGATTTGACACACCTAGTTATATGTATATACATATATATTTACATTTAAATTCAGGTATTAAGGGATTAAGATATGACAAATATCCAGGTTTAAGCCTTTACTCTAAACTCTGACAGTTTTATTAAATAATTTGAGTTTTTCCAGATGTGACTCTACGACTTTCTTTACCTGCTCACTTCAATAACACCTGAAGCAACACCTGTGCTATTGCACTTCAACCCAAAGAAATATCCCTGTTGATTTCTAAGTGATTCTATGTTGTATGATTTTATATTATTCTGTCAGTTCTGAATATTTTTTTTTGTTTGTTTTGTTCTGGGTTTTTTTTTTGTTTGTTTGTTTTTGGGAGGCAGATGTGGAGGCTTTGTACACTTTTTTTTTTTTTTTTTTTTTTTTTGGTTCTGTGTAATAAATGAGACTCAAACCAAGTAAGGTTTGTTTATGTGAAACATTTGAGGAGGAAGAAAAAGCTTCAAGTATTGTTTGTTCACCTGTTTATGTGCCTTGTCAGATATAGCAATACAGCAGTTTAGTGCGGGGGGGGGGGATTATGATCAAATACCCCTTAGACTGTTATGTTCGCCTGTCTTTTGTCCACTCGGGCCAAGTGTAAAAAATGTCCCATCAGCACCTAGATGTTAGAGATTCCTCAGTGTATAAGCTTTATTCAAATTAAATCCTAACATACAGATGCACTTCTGTTATCACTCCTGACTTACTGTATACACCAAACCATGTATCATTATGCCAACACACTAAGATGAAATACTAGAGATCTGAACAATAAATTTCAAAAATAAATACTTACCAATGGACTCTGACTTTTTATTATTATTACTTCCTCTGTTTCCTTTGTATAGATATGTGTATTTTGTTGTTTTGTTCCTACGCTTTGGCCCAAATCATAACTTCAAATATTTATTGAGGATTGATCCTTTATTTATTTATTTATTCATGTATTTTTTTATTCTATTTTATTTTATTTATTATACAAACCCGCCTTTCTAGCCTCATCACTATTTATTTATTTTAACCCTTTGATGCATGAATTATGAGAACCTTAGTTAAGATTTTTTTTTCCTACTGTAAGTGTATTTTAATAATAACTACAAAAGCACCCCCCCACCCTGAATGAAGAGAGGTCCGCCAAGGAAGTTATGTTTTGCCAGAGTTTGTCTGTCTGATATTTAGCAAGATAACTCAAAAAGTTATGGATGTATTTTGATGAAATTTTCAGAATATCTTGGGAGTATCACAAGGAAGAAATGATTACATTTTGGTGGTGATCAGGAAGAGATCCTGGGTCCTGGATCACTTTGAAATTTGACATTGCAATAAAGGGAAAATAAATTTGAAAGTGATCCAGAATCCAGGATCTCTTCTGAATCACCACTAAAATATAATAATTTGTTCCTTGTGACACAACCAACACATTCTGAAAATTTCATTAAAATCCGTCCATAAATAGACTGTACTTATATAGAGCATTTTATACACCAGTTAGCGCCCAAAGTGATTTACAATTCCTCACATTCACCCATTCACACACACTCATACACTAGTAAACGGCTGCTGCCAACACACCAGCGCTGCCTGACCCTACTGGGAGCAACTTAGGATTCACTGTCTTGCACAAGGACACTTCATCACATGGACATCAAACCGCCAACCTCTCAATCATTGGACGACCCGCTCTACCAACTGAGCCATAGTCGCCCTTAAGCTTCTGAGTTATCTTGTTTACTAACAAACAAACAAACAGACAAACTCTGGCAAAAACATAACCTACTTGCTGGAGATAATAATGGGTTAGATTTCTACAGCAATTTTCAAGGCACCCAAAGCGCTTTACATTAGTGATCCAATATTCATTCACTCTCACATGCTCCCTCTGGTGGTGGTAAACTACATATGTATCCACAGTTGCCCCGGGGCAGACTAACATCAGTGTGGCAGCCATGTTGTGTCTACCGTCCCTCTGACCACTACCAAACATTCATGAGTGACACTGGAGGTAAGGAGAGTGATGATGATGATGATGATGATGATGATGATGATGATGATGATGATGATGATGATGAAGAAAACTTTATTGATCTCTACAAGAGAGAAATTCAGGTGTCCGGCAACATACACATTCACACCGTACCATAACAAAGTGTCTTGACGTGTCTTGCCTAAGGACACAACTGACTGACTAGGACAGAGCGGGACTTGAACCGCCCACCCTTCAGTTAACAGATGATCCAGTCTACCAACTGAGCCATGGCCGCTCCAGCTTTGACTATCCCAAAATAGTGTCATCTGAAATCATGATTTTTAGTCCAAAAGGATAGATTGTTCAACCCTAATCAGAACACTATGAAATTAAAAAAATAATAATAATGCAATTTTTGTTAAAGAAGACTGTTAATTACAGCATAATAATAACAAGTAGTTAATTTACACATAAACATGTTAGTGCAGATCAGGTATTAAGAACAGACCAGTTACAGTAATGATATGAACTGACTGATATAAAACAACTAAACCTATGAAAATACAAGAGAACAACTGTATAATAACTGTCCACTGGAGTGACCAGTATGTGTCAAAGGGTTAAAGAAATGTATATATATTACAACTAGTTATACTAACCATAATGTTAACTTGTTAACTTAATAATGTAATGTCAGCGACTGGCCCAGCTCTGGGTATAGACATGATTTGTATTAAATAAATTATAGTCGAACCTCAGATCTTTATCCCACTGCAATATTCAATAAAATAAAAGTAAAAACAAATACTAAAGAAAAATGCACTATAGTCAAAGGGGTAAATCTGTGGAACACTCTGGACAATGAACTAAAAACAGTAAACTCTAAACACATATTCAAAAGATTATACAGAACAAGGGTCATTGACAAATACACTGCTTTGTAGTAGCAAACAAACATTACTATACAAACTCACAACTGAACTGTCTTATTATTATTATTATTATTATTATTATTATTATTATTATTATTATTATTATTATTATTATTATTATTATTATTATTATTATTATTATTATCATCATCATCATCATCATCATCATCATCATCATCATCATCATCATCATCATCATCATCATCATCATCATCATCATCATCATTATTATTATTATTATTATTATTATTATCATTATTATTATTATTATTATTATTATCATCATTATTATTATTATTATTATTATTATTATTATTATTATTATTATTATTATTATTATTATTATTATTAGCATTATTATTATGATTATTATTATTATTATTATTATTATTATTATAATTATTATTATTATTATTATTATTATTATTATTATTATTATTATCATCATTATTATTATTATTATTATTATTATTATTATTATTATTATTATTATTATTATTATTATTATTATTATTATTATAATTATTATTATTATTATTATTATTATTATTATTATTATTATTATCATAT